>JAVQIZ010160229.1:0-7500 GCA_036023535.2 Galaxias brevipinnis
TTTCCTCTGGTACTGCATCTTGCCAGCTCTCTGTGGGACTCGTTGCGTGGTGCTATCCTGCTGTCTCTGGTACTGCATGGGGCTGGCTATCCTGCTGTCTCTGGTACTGCATGGGGCTGGCTATCCTGCTGTCTCTGGTACTGCATGGGGATAGCTATCCTGCTGTCTCTGCTACTGCAGATATCCTGCCTGTCTGGTACTGCATGGGGATGTCTATCCTGCTGTCTCTGGTACTGCATGGGGCTAGCTATCATGCTGTCTGTGGTACTGCATGGGGCTAGCTATCATGCTATCTGTGGTGCTGCATGGGGCTAGCTATCATGCTGTCTGTGGTACTGCATGGGGCTAGCTATCATGCTGTCTGTGGTACTGGCTGCTGCGGTGTGTGAAGTGGGTGAGGAATCTCTAGGTGAGGTGGAATGTACTGCAGGATATGTGACACACAGGTCGAGTGCAACCCAAACGCAGCGCTCTGCTCTAGGACATGACTGGCATGTTCAGCTGCACGGTAAACACACACAAGAACACACATGCAACATATATGTACATGGAGTTTGCACACGGATGTGGACAGACACACGCATGCATGAAAAAACCACACACATGCTACGTAATACATACACAGAGGCAACTCTTTTTACAAGGTTTTAGTCCTGTTAAGGAATTCTAAATCTAAGGCAACTCTTTTTACAAGGTTTTAGTCCTGTTAAGGAATTCTAAATCTAAGAGACTATCTCATACTATTTTGGCATTGATTTAAAAAACCTGCAGTTGCAGGGCTGCAAATCAAACCTTCTTCACTTGCTCAAGTATAGATTAAGTTCTGGTCATCACCTGCATTGCATTTTCAAATGGTTTTACAGCCGGAGTGATGTAAGTAAAAGGACACAACCACACACATACATATACACACACACACAGTGGACCAGACCTGAGGCACACACGCGAACACACACACACATTATCTCAGGCCTGAGATACACACACACACACACACATGCACGAACATACACACACACACACACACACACAGTGGCCCAAGCCTGAGGCACACAGACACACACACACACACACGCGGCACCCGCTGAAGTCCACGCTTGTTTCAAGGTCACATTCACACTGTAGTTGGAGGCTCATAAACTCACTGAGTGTGACTGAGTGTTGGCCAGCAGCAGCACAGGCCTTCCTCTCAGTGAGAGCCTCCGTGTACCCTCTCCAACCGCTCCTCATTCCCTAAACCCCGCTCTCTGTCGCTCTCGTTCTCGCGCTCGCTCTCTCTCTCTGTCTCTCTCTCCTTGTTAGGCTTCATAAACATACTTACACTTTGTACTTATCTTTCATTTGTCTCTGACAGTAGTAGGGAACTATATAGGCTTCACCAAAAAAGAGAGGAGATGGAGAGAGGGATATATATGTATATAGAGAGGGAGAAAGAAAGAAAGAGATGAAGAAAAAAAAGTAAGTGGTAGAAGAAACAGATGTGAAGATGGAAGCTGAGATTCTTTCTGTACAGTACCTGTTCAGGCCTAATACCTTTTGCACCAATGGAGTGCAGCCTATATTTAGTGTTTGTACTAAATAAAAACCACGGAAGGCACTTAGTATGGCTTTATAAAAATAGGGACTGTAGAGTCAAACCCCTGTCAAATGCTGCTCATAGGACTACTAAAATGCTATGCAGTTATTACTTATCCAAACAGTGGACTGTGTGGTTCTATGTCTATACCATACACTGTAAACCCTTGCAAATTCATTTTGGGGAAAAAATTAACTGGGCTATTATTTGAAGCTACTTAGTTTATAATTCATCATCAAGAAGAGTTCAATTTAATTGAACGACGTAATTAATTTAAACTGCCACATTTGCTCTATAGACTCATTTCGATATTATTGGTTATATGGTTGCCTGGATTAATAAACATTCTAGGTGGAAGTGAATGATCAACACACACGACATTTGAAACTGTAGATTTATAGGGTGCGGCCACACTCTGGCTTTTTAATTAATGCATTCGTTACGCTTACAATATAGACCTAACGTGACATACAATTACCACCTGCAGAATGTAAAAGGATTAAGTCTGTCATACTGAGTCGAAGGGTTGCGCCTATATAACAAAGGCCAGCAGAGGATAAACATTCCTGCGCAGCAGAAGTCAAGCTAATCCGTCGTTCCCCAAAACCTCCAACTCCCCTAAAAGCGGATTCTCATGTAAGAGAGAGGTCGTTTAAATGGAAACTTTGTTTATAAAGAACACAGTGTTTGCCCATTGTTTCCAGAAATCCTCAAGTAAATGGAACTTGTTTAAGTGGGATTAAGTTTTTTTTTTTGCTCCCTGCGAGCCAAGCTGAACCGCTGCACCAGCAAGCCCTCTCTCCGTCCTGACCGAGCCATTGACCCCAGTGTGCTTTAGATTCGGAAATATTAGCAAAACAATTGTCCCGCAGATTAAGTAGGCCTTAATTTTATTTCTTAAAAATGTCAAACCTGGTTTTTTCTCTCTTATGGTTTTGCAGGGGTCAAACGTAAGAAAGTACCCTATGTGTTTTCGGACGAAATGAATTCAAAAATTTTTTTTTAAACAACATATACGCACATAAATCCCTGACTGTTTAAACGTATTAACAAGAGTAATCATTAATATTTGTTTTGAGATCAATTAGTATCATTTAAATCAGAGTGCAAATTAGAGTGCTAAAATTTCTTGAAATACTGTCAGTCTTCAATAAATGCTATTAGGATGTTGTTTATTTATCATTAGAAATAACAGCTGACTATCAACGTGAATAATAGATTATTATTATGCAAGAATAACAATAATTGACTCAATTAGCAACATGCGTAAAAGTCGTAAAACCCGGAATACACAAATCGTTAACTGACACATCACTGCGCGATTTAATTGCTTTCCTAACTCAATCACCGTCTGATAAACTAATCAGTTGTTTATAGCCTACTCTTCGCACGTTTTCAGTTAGCCAATCATGTTTGTGACTGCTAAGCAATAAACTATCAGGCACGTTCAACACTGTTCGCCTTAGGTTTATTGAAACTAAAGATTGCCAATGTTATTTCCTCTACTAATGATTATTACAAATTCCCTAATAAAATAGTACACAAGAATGTAGTTCCACTGAATGTATGGTCAACGTTAAGGAGAAGTAGAGCGCAAACCACTAAAATACCACCGCAGGCACTCCTGGCGCGAGCCCCAACCCATGGCTGTGTCCCGCTGTCTCCGCTTTGTTTGTTCGGTTACCAGCTTGATTGTATTTGTTAATTAGTTGCTAACAGCATGGTAATGCAGGTTTGATGGATCGCCGTGTCACTATAGCTGTCAGTGGCATACTATCTGGAACTCCTGCATAGTTGGTGGGCAGCGGGCTTGCTGTGGAGGACTCCCCACGTCAATCTGCTGATTTGTTGGACTAATAAAGCAAAAAGGGCCGCTCTGTCTCGCCTTCCCCGTAACCGAAATTACAAAAAAAAGCAATAGGCCTATAAATAATTAATACGATTAAAATAGGATTAAAATATATTAACATTCTAATCGTACATAATTAATAGAGAGAGGGAGAGAGAGAAACACAGCTGACCTAGAGCGTTTATTATAAAAATAATTATAAATAAAAACCTTGCTTATAACCTACACAACAGGTCTACAGACTAAACTATTCACAGCATACAAAAACGCAGGAATCTTTTTAGAATGGTGGGGATGCTAATCAGGAGTGATGTACTGAATTTAACCTATCCGGACCAGATGACAATATGTCATTAATCCCCCCCTCCTCCTCCTCCTCCCTTTTTTATGTCTGCTCTTAATTTAGAGTTTTACTTATCTGCCCCCCTGAGACGTCATTATACACATCTCTCCAAGGAACAGATGCTTCTAGCAGAGCCTTCGCCTGCAAGGAGTCTGCACTTTTATGCCAATTTAAAACAGAGTTGGAAGATTAATGCAATCCAAACGTGTTAGGGAAATGAATAGGCTACTTACTGAAAACGTGAATTATTCTTATGTAATGATGCAATTCAACGCAATAGCTATAGGCCAATCCTCTTGATTAATTTTGCTTCACTGCTGTACCATAGATTTTAATTCGGATATACGTCAAATGCTATAACATTATCAATAATATTTATGAACTAATCTAAATTGTAAAAGTTATGCTAAATCTTTGTAAAAATTAACAAAGCCCATTTAGTCATGGAAAGAGCTACTTGAAGACAAAAACTAGGCAAACAATGGTGGCTATTTTAATCAATGTCAATCATAAGGCATTTTCATCACTCACTTCAGCGCGGACCTCTGAAGTGTGCCATTGCTCGAACGACAGCTCGAGAAAACCACCGAATACCACCTCACAGCTGCCGTTTTGCTTGAGTGGGCTGCACTGGCCAGTCGCTGAGATTTGAGTACTGCACCCTGGGTAGTGTCGTTTTAAAAAATCTATTTCCAAGTATTTCCAAAGGGAGAACGAACACCCCCAAGAACTACAGCCGTCACAGCTGCATGGCGACGTAGGCTGTCAATCACCGTGCGTCATTCTTGCTTAGTCGTGCATGGGTCTTCCAGAGCGAGAGAAAGAGAGAGAGAGTGAGAGCGGACCCTTGCTTAATAGGCTCAGAGACTGCTGAAGCGTCTGAAAAGCGAAGTGTCACCATGGTCAACCTTATATGGGGAGGATTTTAAGGCTGCCCATAAATCATCACTTGATAATGAAGACGTGAGCATACAGCGCTTTTCGCATCTTTTCTCTCCGCATCGAAATAGCGTTGGGTTTTGACACGCATAACAGTGGATTTGGGCACCGCAACAGAGGTGGTGGACTGGTAGGCGGGGGCTGCTGCCCTATAGACAAAGATATTTTGTGTTATTAATAAGAACTCATTATGAAGCGCAGAAAGATTATGGTCGCGGCAGGCTTTTGCCTTTCATTCTTTCTTGGTACATTGATGAATTTGCTTTACATACCAGGATTCGACCACCATCAAACACGCGACAACAGGGTACGGTTCTACGGAGAAAAACAGCACCGGGTTGGAAGCGATTCACAGCTCCACGTCCGCGTGCCCGCCACCGAAACAGACACCGAATCCAATACCAAATCCGAGACGGGAAGTCTACATGACCTGCAGCTGCAGATACGCGAGAGATATGATGAAGTGGCGCGGTACCGTCGGCGCCAATCACACGGCTTTGGCAGGGGTGACTCGGTTCGACCACATGAGAGAAGACGTCTTATGGATTTAGAACCAGGAGACTCCTGGGATCCAGTCAAAGTCATTGAAAAAAATGATAACCGCCATTCACATTTTCATAATTCACCCTCGTCGTTTTTGCATACGAGTTCACGAACGGGTTTTGCCTTGCATTCAAGGAGTATTAATGGTACACCGATGCTGGGTTGCAACAGTATCGACAATGTGACCAATGTTCAGTATCTGGGCTCAGGCTACACAAAGGCGGTTTACAAGGCAGTTTTGAACCAGACTTTATCTGTGGCTCTGAAATCTGTCGATTTTGGGGGTCATGATATGGAAAGCTGTGTGAAGAAATATGACTCGATAGGAGACTGCTACAGACTCGCGTCTTTTAAAATTGTGAAAGAAATGACCCTGATGGAGAGGTTGCAGCACCCCAATATCTTAAAGGTAGGCGTAATCAATTATGTGTATACATAGGTGCTCCTTTATTCCTATTTTAATAAATCAAATAAAGTCTGGGCTGGCCTATATTGCATGCACAGGAAAACAACAATAATTATTTGGGCACATATGCATTTGAAATCATCTGTGTATATGCAGTCGAGGTGTTGGTAATGTGCATATGGGCCTAAAACAAATGGTCAAATTTGTCTATTTTTCTTTAGAAAGTAGAGACAAACTAATCATCTTCTATCGCTATGGGCTATTATCAACGGTGTGAAAGTGTATTCTTGTGGAACATGCGTTAAAACACCTTAGACTTTTGTGTATTCAATCATACGATAAGCCATGAACATTGCCTTTTTCTAAATGATTAAAATGCTCAACACCCATTCGAGAAGTGATTTGCCATCTCTTGAAGAATTGATGCTTGTGCACTGGCCATTACCTACATTGGCAGATTATTAGATTGAAGCTCCATCAGCGCCATTGCTCTTTTGTTACCCAGCAGAATTTAAGACGATCAGGGATACGGCGCACGAGTGGCTTTCTATCCTAAACGGCGCCGCGTTATCCAATATGTAAATTCTTCTCTGATAAGTCTATCCCCAACAGATAGTTTTCAACTAATCATAATGTGTTCTGAACAAACACATTTAAAGTAGAATACAGCATTAACATAGCATTTGCGCGTAAAACAGACACCCAGTTTCGATAGGCCCAATGTAACTCAGTCCTAATAATTATAGTAATTCTATATTTTATAGTTTAAAATCACAATTTCTGAAATAGTTTTTTTTCTTTCTTACAGAAGTGCATTTTGTGTCTCTAAAGTAATTAAGACTAATCTATACTAACTCTGGGTTACTCTATCCGCTTCAGGGATATTGTCCCTATTCAAACTTAGATCTGCTAAAAAAACTGAAAAACCTACGGCTCCAGGGGAAGCTTGACCTAGAGTCATTTAGCCTATTTGGAATTCGTAATTTTACGGCAATATAATCAGCATGAAGCCAATTAAGGAGTAGCCTCATTAAACTGTCGGAAAAGCAATCCACATTTTCAGGACTGTCCAGTCCTATATAACGCATGCGAAGCTATTTAGGCCGATAAAACTAGTATTATGCTGAAACTAAGTATCTTATAAATTGCTTACTACAGCAAGATTATTTCAGAATAGCCTACTCAAACTATATTAACTTTTTTTACCTTCAATGCCATGCAAGTATTCAAAGAATACATTTTTAGGGTTATATTGAATGTTGTGATCCAATTTTTCAAGTTAATCATAAATTGAACAAAGGCTTATACATAGGCCTACACCTCGAGACCACATGCATAGTGTAGCGTTAAATAATAAAAACATCTATGGTCCGTTTAAAATGACAAGAAAAGTGTTACTCAAGCAAAGAGTTTATTTGAGTAGAAAAATTTAAATTCAGTTCTATAATTAATCAAATGTCCTGTGTGTATTTGAGAGTGTGTGTGTATGTGTAGGTGTGTGTGTTGGGGTGGGGGGGTAATGGGTTGTCTGTCAATTCTTTGGCCTTGGGTTTTACAAGTTTTGTTAAGAGATGAAAACTCCTTTTTGAACAAGTTTCTTTAGTCAGGAAGACTTCCATACAGATATCCGTCACTCCACACCTTCTGCTCCCATAGCACTTTATACTGTGATAACACTACATGCAAGGGTTAGATGCACAACCGTTAACTCCAAAATAGGTAAAGAGGTCAGGGGTTAGGGGTCGTTCTGCCTGTCCACTGCAGAGAGAAGCTTCTTTGTATTTCTGTGTTGTGACGATCATGCACAAGAAACCCTCATGTGCACACACGGAAATTTGTGTACG
>JAVQIZ010160245.1:0-35382 GCA_036023535.2 Galaxias brevipinnis
GAATCAGGAGGTCTGGAAAACTACATTCCCCAAGGCTGTCGATATGTTGGAATGGATCGATCACGTGGCTCACAGCATGTGCATCAGGGGGGCGGTCTCGGTGACCCTCCGGTTTGGTCAAAGGAGAGAAAGGATAAGTTTATCAAACCACAACGGTAGGACCATAAACATACATGCACACTAAACCCTGGGATTCAACCGTTCGTCCGTCACTCACTCAACTGTAAAAGCAGAGAGAGAGAGAGAGAGAGATTTGCATCAAGAGCAGTGGTCTCTCCTGCGTCCTCTCCTGTGTTGCAAGGTTTGGGCGTATGTTTGGAGAGCGATCAGGAAGTTTTATAACTCTCCCCCCTCCATCCCTTTATCCCTCCCTCCCTCCCTCCCTCCCTCCAACTTCCCCAAGGCAGCTTTCAAATGCTAATGGAAGGCCAGCGGCCTGGAATTCCTCTTCACAAAGAAAGAGTGAGGGGAGGGGGGTCCCAAAAAAATCTCTGCACCCGAAACAGACCGTCTAGGGAGTGTGACTGGGCAAGACGGGCTGGGTGGTGTTTGGGGAGTTCACCAATTCAAGAGGCGACACAAAAAGCGACGTCTCATCAAATGCAAATGATGTATCACAGTGATATGGAAATCGATAGCGGCTTTTGTCTTAATCAACCAATCCCGTCGTGACGTTTGGCCCGCATCAATCTTCCTTCCGTTCTTTCCTTCACTTTCCCTCTCGTGTTCCTCTCTTGGGGGCGCAGTGCACTGGAGGGCATCGCCTCGCCCCCCTTTCTAAGGAGGGTGTGGCGCGTGGCCATGAGCTTCACTGTGGGGGGAAAAGCTCTAGGAAAAATACACACATACACAGTGACATCACAGCCCAGGCCCAAAGGAAGGCAGACAGACAGTGGACCCAGCCCTAAACAGCCCTTGCAAACCCCCCCCACACCCCTTACACACACACACACACACACACACACACACACACACACACACACACACACACACACACACACACACACACACCGAGAGAAGGAAGAAGATAGGAAATAGAAACTAGAATAAGTAGGGCTAAATCAAAAAGACCAACCACCAAAAGATTGCATGATTTTCCAAATATAAAAGAAGAGAACTCTGACAATGCATCTAGATTTGAGATACTAACTGCTATAAAATTACTTCTTCCCCATCTGTTCTATCCATCGATCGATTGTTAAAGCCAGCAGGAAATAAACAGTGGACTTTAGTAAGTCTTCTGGAGAAGAAGCCACTTGTGTAGTGATGCAGTGGGGCTATGGAAGCCCATAAGGGACTTTATTCAAATTATTATGGGCTTCCATAGTGGGGCTACACAAGCTGTGCATTGTGCAAAACTTTGAAGAAGAGCTTGGCACAGGAACTCTGCCCACGCAGCACACTAATCATGTCAAGCCCTGTGCGTGGTGCGTCAGAGGGCTGGGACGGAGGGGGGTACCTTGTTGGGTCTGGCGAAGCTGCATCTTGAGCTCCTCGGCATGGGTGGTCAGCCACTGGCTCCTCTCCTCACATTCGATCTGCTGGCCCTTTAGCTGGGCACAGCGCTCCACCTGGGCAACACGCACCAATCACACACAGAACACAACCGTTGAAAATGGAGGAACGTCTGGCTCGTGGTACATTGGGAACCCAAGACGTATGGGCTTAGCCACAGTCGTGACTGCAGAATTACTGGCAGACAGATGTGCTTGAAAGGAGGAGGGATCGCATTGTTTCCCACACTCGCTGGCGGTGAGAGAGAGAGAGAGGCTCTGCCGTGGGACTGACCTCACTCTGGAGCTGGGCCTGCAGCACCTGTCGCTGGCTGTCAAACTCCTCCTGGTCCAGCCTGCGGGCGGCCTGGAGCCTCCTCAGCTCCCCCTGCAGGGCCAGCAGCTCCGTCGACGGCTGGGTCAGCTCTGAGTAGGGGGTTAAAATGTGTCAAATGTATTCGTCAACTCCACCACTTAATCAACGATATGAATTGTAATGTCTCTTTTATGTGGGGAAAGCACAGATTTGATTCTATTCCCTTTCTTTTAAGTGCGATTGCGAAGTTTCACCAATACCACATGGCGGCAAACAATCGCACGTTTGACATTTTGATTTAGGTTTAATCTTACGTCATTAAATTTACAGTAACAACCCAGCCAAGAATGGTGCTCGGTGCTGAACGCACACAGCGTAGTGGGGTTAATGAAACCTATGGCAGGCAGACCAACAGACAGAGAAAGAGAGAAACAGAAAGTGACTGAATCCTCTTATTTTCCCCACTTCCAAGAAAATAATTGTCCCATAGTGAGAGAGGGAAGGAGGGGGGGAGAGAGGGGTGAATCCCGGGAAAGTTGCCATGGGTAGAGAGGGTCCTCTGTCCCTCCTCGCCGGCCCGCCCACACCTCCCCGTCCCCTTGCATTCACTTCACAGAGTTGTATGTGGATCTCCAAACACTAGCCGTACAGAGGCTTCCCACATTGACAGGCAGGACACATCTCAAACAGACTTCATGGCTGGGAAAGGAGCCATTGGACCAATGAGAGCGCTGAATACTTCACGCTGAACGCTCCCTTAGAGGACACAACGAGTCGCAGAAAATCTCAG
This sequence comes from Galaxias brevipinnis, assembly GCA_036023535.2. Lineage (NCBI taxonomy): Eukaryota > Metazoa > Chordata > Actinopteri > Galaxiiformes > Galaxiidae > Galaxias > Galaxias brevipinnis. The sequence continues at coordinate 2,600 of JAVQIZ010160245.1, forward strand.
AGGGCACCAATGAGTCTCCAACCAGGCTGTAAAGGTTTATAAACCAAACGACATTATACATTTTATGCTAAATTCTTCTTCATTGTTTTATAACTATACTTCATTGATTCCTCATGGATAGCTTGTGGTGTTCTGTAGGTAGAAAAATCTAGTTTTATTCATTGATTCCCATGCCATGTGAATGTGCACAGAGCCAAGTGGTACATCATAACAGGACCCGGGGGATGGTGCTGTGCAACAACTAGTGCTCTTAGAACCTTTGAGGGAGTGCCCATAAAACGACTTGACCCAGGAACCCTCCACCCACTAACACACACTCAAACGGTAGGGTCCAAACTACGCGGCGAAAGTGAAAGGGCCAACACAGCTCAGCCGTGCACAGGTCTTGGAACAACCTGTTTTTGCCAACTCTAAGGTGCTACAGTATACCGAACTGTACCACACTGGGCCCTGGGCGTCATTCCTCACCTGTCTGCAGGCGCTGGTTCTCCTCCTGGGTCTCCTCCTGCTGCCTCTTCAGCAGGCGCAGTTGGCCCTGCAGCTCCAGCTTCTCCTTCCTCAGGCTGGGGTAGTCGCTCATGGCCTCCAGCCTTTCCCTCAGCAGCTGGTTCTGCTGCGACTGCAGGGAAACCTGCTGCCGGGCTGTTTCCAACTCCACCTATGAAGAAACGATCAGCCATGTATGAAAATGTACTGTAACCCCACTTGGTTTGCTCATCGCTTCCACTGATCTTCGGCTTGACCATGTGACAGAGTAGTAACGAGGGAGTGCCCTAATTAGGTGGCTTGGGTAGCTATTGGTTTACCTGAAGGCGTCTCTGCTCAGAACAGACGTTGTTGAGCTCTTCTGACTTGGCACTGATGGCAGCCGCCTCGTTTTGTATGCGAGAGGTTTCAACTGTGAGGGAAAAAAAAGGTACATTAATAAAGTTATTTTAATAATAATACAAGACAATGTGGCAGCTTAATTTTATAGAAGGTAAGCACCCACTTTTGTTTCTGGTCTCATTCTCGATGAGCTTCTCTGTCCTCTTGACATAATCCTCCTTCAATTCAAGTTCATATCTAATGATAAGAAAGAAAATGTGAATAATGTATTGCAAGTAAGACTAAAATCACATTAAATCACTGTCAAATTGTGTTTATCAAAAATGATGCAGCCTACACTGTAAAATGGTGAGGAGCTGGAAGGTACAGTATTGTCTAATTCAGTAACTGCACAGCTACATGTACAATGCTACAGCTGTATGTTGAACAACCTCAATCTCAACAATACTTGAAGTGTGGAAAAGTCTAAAAACACGTATTAGGTGTTATTGAAGACATCTTTATATATTGGAACTGTCAACAAGGTGTAAAGTCCAATTGTACAAGACTAGATGAGCACCAAATTAAATCATCTACAATATATAATCACAGTATTGAATATGGCTGTACACAACAGTGACCTCTCTTGGACAGACATAGAATGACAGACAAATAAATGAGCATTCCGTTTGGAAATGTTTGTGAGACATCACATAGGAAAATAAGCAATGCATACAATTCTCTAACCTAAACGTTATCTGTGAAACAGAGAGTGGTAAATCACTTTATTTCTTTATATAAAATTACCTTGAAAGTTCATTCTTTAGTTTCTGGTCATAGGTGTCCTCCATAGTCTTCACTGCAAGTTCTCTCCTCCTTAGCATTTCTACCATAGTCTTGGTCTTTTCCTCGTGTATTTGGCAAGTCCTGAAGTCAGTACATAGGACAGCTATAAGAATGATCTATGTTTCTAAACTAATGGGTTATACTGAATTTGGAGTACAATGGTAGTTTAGCATTATCATGCAGGGCGAGACATGATCTTACTTTTCAAAATTCTCTATCCTGAATTTCAGTTCACTTTCTCTCCTCCTAATTGTTTCAATTTCTTTCAGTACAGCTTGTCTCTGCATATAACCATCTTTTTCCTCTATCTGAAACAGAAAAATCCAATAATGTATTCAAATATGACATTTTATGATATGGGTCAGTAGGGCTTATCGTAGAAATGTAAAACATTACTCATCAAAGTATATGAAAGTAAAATACATATTTGGAGATTGGGAACAGTACTGTACCTCTTGCTGTTTTTGTAAACGATCAATGGCATTTTTCTCCCTGTTGATCAATGCCTCTGCCTTTAACTCGTATGTCTTTTCTATATTTTGTTTTAACTTCTCAAATTCTTTGTGGCATTTCTCTTTTTCTTTCATTTTTACCTTGACGATTTCCACATCTTTAAAATGCTGCAACTGAAGTGTCAGAAAGATACAATACAGGCCTGATCATTACCTGATATACAGTACAGTAACATGTTACTGAATAACACTTGAAATGTATTGCGGTACATATACCAACAGTCAATCGAAACTATGTGAGGGTATTATATTACCAATAACAACCTAATGTCAGTTCAGTATGAATGTAGATGTAACAATTAAAGCATACCTTGGAATCCATTTCAGCTTGCATCTGTGATTCAATGTCCTTTCTATAGGCAGCAAGTTTAGATTCATACGAAACCCACTTGTCCCCTTTATAACGCGAGGTCTCATACTCTTCATCAATCATTTTCATCTTGTCAACTGCATGAATAAATAAATCGAGAGAATGTTACTAGAAATATTTATACAAGAATGTAACAGACAGATACGGTAAATTCAAATAGAATGCTATAAATCATTATAAAATATATATTTAAAACAGACATTTTCATTCGAATAGCATACCCAGAGATTCTCTGTAGCTTGAAATAACAGTAGTCTGAGTGTCAGCATCACAGCTATTTCCTTGCCTTTGATGGTCAGTAAGATCCATTAGAAGGCTTATCAAGAAACCTGCAGGACGAAACAAAAACCAAGGTTATACCAGCATCTTATCAAATATGAGAATCGGAGAATGTGAAGAAAAAGATGGTACAAGAACAAAAACCACAAATAAACCTTACTTCTCCTATCTTTTTGAGTGTCAGATGCCTGTAAAAAAAGACAACCACCAAAACATAATTATCAGCAGAGACAAACAAAATAGTTAGCGGATGGGTTTATGTTGATTATCTTCATTACCAGTTTTCTGTAAAGATTTGATTGTGGATTGATTTTCATGAGTTGAAGAAGATCTGTTGTTGAGAAAGCCTACCAATTTTGAACATAATTGTTATTAGCGGTAGAGAGATTAAAGGTATTGTGACTCAATCAAGACATTACAGTTTTAAGCAAATATTATATAACTGATTATGCTCACCTTGTCCATGCTCAGGCCACATTCAGGAGAAAACACCGAGAGAGAGTACTCATACCCTGAGCTACGTAAGTGATCAGCCACCAGACTGTTCGATGCTAAGGCCAGTAGTGAGTCGGTTTTAACCGTGACTGGTCTGGGCACCATTTCCACGTTCAGTGGATGCTTCAATTCAATGATCAGCTGATTACGAAGCTGGGTCTATAGTTTATAGGCAAAAATAATAACACATAAAGACCACTAACGACGTGGCTGAAGGTAAAGTGCTGCAATATATAATCATCCATACAATCGATTATTTGTGTATTACTTACTTTGAGTGTGTCAAGCACACCTCGACTCTTGAAGGTTTGATAAAGTCTCTTTCTCATCTCATCTGGTGATAATGATTCCCCCATGGTTATAGACATGTTGACCTAGCTAAAGTTAGCTGGTCCTTGAAAAACAAAAGAAGCCAGTAAATGAACGTTATTTGTGTTGAACGTTACACTACAAAGTTAGCTAGCCACTGTCATATAAAGTAACGTTAAGTTAACGTCACAAGGATTTAAAAATATAAACAATTTGCTCTGCCTATGCAAATGTACTCTATGATATCTCAATTTAAATAGATTATATTTCTATACATATAAACATCAGTTTAAAAATGTGTTTTATGTTGTAGATACCTGCCTAGTAACCACAAAGCGTCCCCGTCCTTGGTGGTTTTAAATCCGAAATGACAATATTGCCCTGGACTGGCGCGGAGTTATGACGCTTTAACAGCAACATCGTTGTTTACCAAAAGTGAATTTACATAATTACATGCAGCAATTTCATATCATAAAATAAGCCATTCACAAAGTAAAAGTGTAACTATGTGTTTTTGTTGTTGAAGAAATTGCTTGTTAAATTTTGATAGCTCTTGTAAAAAGGATGTCGTCATCTATCTGCGACTACGTTGACATATTCCAGAATTGAACAGGTAAACAAACCATTTATTTTTTAATTCAAAACCATTTGTTTTATTATAGATGACTGTTATAGAAAATAACTTTGTATAGCCATATGTCCTGTAGTCTATTTTCTGTTACACCGACTCTTTAATATGGAGGTATACGTTACGTTAGCGGGAATTAACGAGAAGTTAACGTTAGCAATCTAGCTAGCCAACGTTTTCTGGGGAATTGCACCTACTCCTGAAAGGGTCAACTGAAAAAAACACTAAAAACATTCTGTACAATTACCCCGTTAACCATATGCATCACCCTCCGGTACAACTTTGGAGACGGAGATAAATGAGCCGCCTCTATGCTCTGAGAAGGTCCAACGAACCCACCAACTACCACTCACCTTGTAAACATAACTCAAACATAAAATGGCAAAAAAAAGATTCCAAAACTAGTCCACTCAGTGGGGTCAGGGTTGCTGTCATTGCCACCTGGTAAGAACCGGCCCACAACTAAGCTTTACCTCTGGTTACTGTCACACTAGACATCTGAGTCAGACCTTTTAGTAAAACATTACCATATTAACCTCTAGAACACACAGTTTGTCAGAAATGTAAGAAATCATTACAGGCCAAATATGGGACATACATTTGGTGCACCAGGCCCTGCCTCATAAAGTGCAGAAACGACATGGGACAGAATACATCAGAGCAAAGATCTTCTAGATCCAGGGTAATACACCACCATAGAATGTTGGAACTTAAGTACAACAGCTCGAAAATGGGAATAGTATACACATCAAATATATTTGTATTGCACATGTCATACCCAAAGGCAATTCAATGTGCTTTACACAAGGCAAGCGGAAACACACAAGGAAGACACAAAAGACCAATAAATAAATAAAAACTATTGTAATAAGAGAAATAAAATGGTTAATAAGGAAAGATTCAGCCAAATGCAATTGAGAACATAGGCCTATATGTTTTTAATCTTGATTTAAAAGTAGTCAGGCTTGGAGCGAGTCTCAGATCTTCCGGATGTTGGTTCCAGCTATTTGTTTTTTAGTAGCTAACGCTGCTTCACCTTTTTTGGTTTTAACTCTGGGCACGGTTAGGAGACCTTGGGAGACATTAGATTCTGTCCATCATTTGAATTAACCTGCACTGAAACTAAACTCACAAGAAGTGTTTTTTTGTATTGTCTGCACAGTCTCTGACTACAGCCCAGCAGATTCAAGGTCACCATGCTTGGCTGTACAGACTAGTGGACTGGCAGGTGTGATGGTGCCCAGTGCCTTACACCAGCTGCTTAAGAGTCAGGGTTAGGGAGTGTATGTGGCATTGGCCTCTATTAGTGGAGCAGGCTCATCATCTAATTGTTCTCCAAGCTTGATGTCAAGTAATTCCTTATGGGTTTATTAGCTACAGCAATAGTGGAACTAGGCAGACACTGCTTACAAAATGGCCTGGCAATGCAAAACAAGTTAAGGGCAATTTTGTGATACAAAAAAAAATACAGAATTGGATGTGCAGTTTTATTAAGAAACACTTTCTTTTTCAGTCATCATTATTTTAATGGTTTCTGAAAACTCAATCTCTGTCTCCTACCTTGCTTGCTGCTAATGTCTTATGATGTGTCTTCATGTGTTAGTGTTTTTCAGATATTCTTTATTAGCTGGAAAGGCAAGATGTCTGGAAGTTTTTATTTTGTTATGGTTGGACATCATGATAATCCTGTTTTCGAAATGGAGTTTTTGCCTGCTGGGAAAGTTGAGTCAAAGGTAAATAATTCCAATTACTTGCATTCTGGTCATGTTAATTAAGGGTTAATATTATATGCTTGGCTGTGGTTTATGTATTCTTGATCCAAGCTACATAATCACAGTTGCACTCACAGGCACAGCATAGATTTACTGACCCAGTCACAGAGCTCTTACGCAAGTTTAGATCTTGTATAGGTTTTTTCAGGTTTTTGAAAGGGGAATTACAATTAAGTATGGATTTAGACCACTGCCATGCTATGTGCTAGGTAACAAGCTGCAGAACTAAAGAGAGATACATCAATAGCACACTTCCACCCTTGCACATTTCTGTTTCACTTTATCTAATACAACAATTTACATGGACCCTGGAAAAGTTGTTAAAGGTTAACAAAAAAAGTTCAGGATTTGAGATATTTAACAATAGTAATATGTATGTGTATACATGTTTTCTACTGTGACAAAATTAAAGCAAATTATTTTAATTTCAACATGCCATTCTACTTTTTTGACCAGGATGACCACCGTCACTTGAACCAGTTCATTGCTCATGCAGCTCTGGATTTAGTGGACGAAAACATGTGGTTGTCAAACAACATGTACTTGAAAACCGTTGACAAGTTTAATGAGTGGTTTGTCTCCGCCTTTGTCACTGCAGGACATATCCTTTCATGATTATACCATTACCATGTAGGACTTGTTTATGACCCTGGAGAATACTTGTTTTGTTAGCTGGACCCCTCTAGAATACATCCAGAATGTACCGGAGTTGCAACCTAGTTTTGTATAATGACTTCCCTTAACAATGCCTTACATATGAGACTCATTATGCTGCACGATGTAAGGCAAGAGGATGGAATAAAAACCTTCTTCAACGATGTATATGATTTATACATAAAGGTGAGTATCCCTTCTGAATTATTCCTGAAATGAATTATCCAGACTGCATTTCGTTAAATCACTCTCTTTTCTAATCCAGTTTGCAATGAATCCTTTTTACGAGACCAACGCTCCAATCCGCTCAACAGCCTTTGAAAGAAAAGTGCAGTTCCTTGGCAAAAAGCACCTGCTGAGCTAACAGTCAAATATAAATCTGTGTTTAAACAGCTTTCCTTCTTGTTTTGTGAAATTGTTTTTGCTGTATGTTTGTCTTTTTCAAAATATCAATATAAATAGGACTTTTCTACATAGCACTTTTCTGTTTAGTTTGTTTGTCAATATGATAATTTACATTACTGGGTGTTTTTAGTGCAAACTGGCAAAAATATCGGCTGCTTAGGAGTCAGTTCGGCCAGCAAGCCCTGAAAACGAAATACTACGAAATGACTTGTTATTAAAAGACTACCACAAAGTAAATGCTAAAATGTTGTAACAATGTGGAATGTTCATGGTTAAGTAAATAATGGTATGTATTTTATGGCATACAAATGGACAACATTTAACACCCTTCACTACTATCCATTGTATCTAGCCTCCCACTTTGTCAATATAATGGGGAATTTTAAGAATGGCTCCATACAACAGCCTTATACCGCACCATTTTACATTCTGAGATTCATTTAACATTCAAAATAAATTGTACAATTAGAAAATCATTACTAAAACACAGATGGGTCGTGTTTTCCATAAGTCTAACATCCTGTATTGATATTATTGATCACGTTTTCCAGTATTGATATTGACTTGTTCACTTGAAAATAAATATTTCCACAGAACTTAATTCATTTTTTAATTTAAATAATACGGTACCCCTGGATCATCCCTGAATACAAATTAATGTAGGCTAAATTGTTTCTTTGATTACTGGTTAACATTTTGTTAGTATCAAAACAGGTTAAGATTATTGTTGCGTTAAGTAAATAAAGATAAATAAATGTTAATCGTTAAATTAATTCCATTGTGGGTGCCACCTGTCAAAGATCTCCAAGAAAATATTTTTCATCTGAACAGGGTAACCAACAAGTAGTATGATCATTATAGTTACCAGGACATAAAAACAACTCCTGTACAATGTAAAAACTGTTAATGTTTCTAATACACAATGTTGAAGTACATGCATGGTAACCACTTAGCTTGACACATCTTTGCATATCCATTGGTAATGCCTCATTACCTCAAACAATTTTAGAAGTTGCTCAACCATAATTTAACAGATTGTGCTCAATCACTTCAATCCAAAAAAATGTACAAGTCCATCATGATTCAATGACCCATTTCCAGTCATTAAATTAGGTAGTAACTTATAAAGTAGTACATGAATAGACTATAAATTACTCTTGTGCATGCATGTCACAAATATGAATATATTATGGTATCTGCACTGCAGCATTATAATATGTATTACAACCTTACAGGAAATGGATTAAAGTATCTGAATACTTATATCCCTCCTTAAGAATTAGTTCAACCTGTGATACTCCCACTTGTAAGGCTGTTAAGCAAAATTTGGCTCACATTATTTTCAAGAAGTCACAGTGTGAAATAGCATGGCTATCTTGGCTAACTGATGGTACTGTACAACTACTGATAACCTTAATTCGTCCTCAATGTATGGAACTTGGATGACACTGTCACATCATTTTACTGTTTTGCTTTTATCAGCCTTGAATTCAGGCCAGGCTCAGCATTCTGTGGGGTTATCAGTTACCTAGAATTGCATTGTAATACAGTTAATAATAAACTTACCAAGCTTACCAAGCCTCCTACAACTAAAACGATTTGACAGTAAAAAAAAAAAACATTTAGCACTTTGCAAATTCTTAGAAATGCGATGAGAACACAAAGTTGTTAATCAAGTCATTTCAGCCTTATCGCACAGCCTTTAGGAGCATCATTATGTCAAGTGTGGGGATCTTTGTTGATGTAATTAGCAGCAGGAGGAAGCAGAGCGGGGCTTCCTGTGAAGGTTGACTGTGTCCGTAGGAATGAGATGCTCCGTCCTCTCCTCCATGGCTAAAACTCTTCGCACTGCTTCCTCAAAGGCCTCAGCCACGTTGATTGCATCCTTGGCACTAGTCTCATAGTAGGGGTAATTACCGTTCTCCAGACACCATTTTTGAGCATCCTCGGCAGACACCTGCCTCTCAGTCACGTCTAGCTTGTTGCCGAGTACCACAAAGGGAAACTTCTCAGGTTCCTTGACGTCTGCATAGTAGATGAACTCCTTCTTCCAGTTGCCCAGGTTGAGAAAGCTTTGGTTGTCGTCCACACTAAAGGTGAGTAGACAGCAGTCAGAGCCGCGGTAGAAGGGAGTCCTTAGGCTGCGGAAGCGCTCCTGGCCCGCTGTGTCCCAGATCTGCAGCGTGACCAGGCGGCCGTCCACCTCCAGGTCCTTGTTGAGGAACTCCACGCCAATAGTATGAAAGAGATGGGTGTCGAACTTGTTGGTGACATAGCGGTTCATTAGGGAGCTCTTCCCCACACCACCATCACCCAGCAGAATGACTTTCAGAAGGGACGACTTGCCTGCCATGGCTGTACACAGTCCAGCTTCTGAGATGGATGACCTAGACTGAGAACATAATTAATTGGCATTTGTCAAGTACATCACTAGTGCAGCCACTTCTCTAGCTACTAGTTAAAGTTTCACCGAAGAAGTCTAGCATCAGCAGAAACATAAAATATACTATACTGAAACTGCTTACCTCTAATTAATTGAAGCTAACTCAACGTCACAACTTGTACAAATCATGTGCTGCAGAAACAGGTCATTGGTCACATGCGTGTCTGTTTCATGTCTGTTAACACGGGCATCCAACTGCAAAAACAGAACAGTGAGCAGTGTGTTGAAATATGTCATTTCAAAGCTGTTCAACGCATTGCTAATGCGATGCCCATTATATTTTCGGTTTTGGCTGCGCCTAATGTTAGAAAGACACGCCCAAGTTAAACATTAACATCTGATTCCGTGTGATGGGAAACCACTGATAAATGTTATTTTTTATTTTTCATATATAGCTAGGTAATGTTAGGCCACTGCACTGTAGCTAACTAACTCTTGGCATGGCCAAGTTCGTTAGCAAGCTGGCGTGCAAGTTATTAGGTTAGCTATCGATTTTAGACTCGTCTTACCTTGCTGTAGCAGTTCTTAGTTTAGGCAATACGCAAATACAAAAAAAGCAAACTTGCAAGATGTCTGATAGTGACAGATTCGCCCAACATTCCCCCGGGGTCGTCACAGTGCTACCTCGATATTAGCTTTGTCCGGACGACAATCTAACAAATTTCTAGCATTTCTACTACGACTAACGTTAGCTAAGTCGATGTCAACAGCTACCAAGCTAACGTTTGTTAGCTACCAAGCTAGCTAGCTGCTTGGTCAGCTGATTATACAGTCTGACCAACCATGACGACTTGACGTTCCGGATTTTGCAATAGTACTTCGTAGCTTTGACTGTTTGGCAAGATTTTTGCTGGATTCAACACCACCAGCAGAGGACGGTGTTGACCGCATCATCGACCAACAGTCTTCATGGAAACCCACAATTGTAATAAATGTAAATGTTAAATATATTAAAGATGATGTCGACGTCTAATGAGAGGAATTACAGGGTAGACTATCTTAGAAAAAAAAATTTTATGTTACAATATGCAAGCATAAATTACACCAGGTATGCGAGTTTCCGTGTCTTCTGGGATAACACTCTTCCAGGAATCGTATATTATAATTAATTCACATAACAATTCACATTATTCATTAACACAATTCATATATTTGAATCGTAGACGTATCAAATAGAAAAGTTAAAGCATTTGTAGACAGTAATTGATGCAGATAAAGTTTGGTAAACGTAGATACAACGTGACACCTGAGATAATTTGAAGAATGTAATACCATTATTTTTGAGAAATAAAATTACAATAAACATGCAATTTAGCCAACTTATGACTTCCTGCGATCACCCGTTTCTATCAGAATGAATATAATTGTTTGGTTCTTCATGACTGAGGGGCCGCTTATCTGAAAATATGTTTTTCAGAATATTACCAAATGGTTAATTTAGAAACATACTAGAAAGAATGATCTGTTCACTTGTAAATTAGACTGTAGGGTGTGTGTTTATTTTTTCTGTGTTTGTGTTTGTCTTAAACAAGGACTCTACAGGTTGAATAAGTCTTTAGAAGTCAGCTTCATCCTCTTGACAGGAGCCAGAGGTAAGCACAACGTTGTCCAGCCCAATTTCTCCTTCAACGCCTCGCCCATGCACAGCCTCAAAAATGATCTATAGAAAGACATGAGGGCCCATTAAAACACATACACGTATTTGGGCCAAATAGTTAATTGTTCCGATTTTAAACGATTTGTATATATTAGTTGTAATTAAAGACTTGTTTGACTAATATCATCCCATTATTATCTTACAGGGGAGCAGAATGATTTGGGTAACTTACCGATTGCGGAGCCACCTCTGTCCAGGCCACAGTCAGGAGCTCTGTCTGCCAGTCCTTCCCTCGACTGTGGCTTTTCTCCCACACTGGGTAGACGTTGTTATCCAGCAGCACCCGTAGCTTGCCCACATGTTTGCCCACCACGCGGTAGTCAAATGTTAGACAGAAACTGTTCTGCTGGGTCCTGTCATTAAGCAGAAGCCTTAGCTTGGCTTGGTCATTATGCTCACCGAGGAGGCCGCTCACAGCCATGTAGTACTCCCCACCTGAGGCGGGGAGGAGAGTGATCAAACCTTGGCATTATTTACTGAGGTTAATGCCTCATTGATGTTCAAATAAACAGTATAATACATTAGGAAAAATATATGATATGCAGTGATGACTTTGTACCATTTGTGTGGTAGGCCACGTTCCAGTCCATGTCATCATCCTTGTCTTGCACCCACTCACAGGCCCCCTGGTCAAAGTTGCAGTCCATGATGTACTCTGCAAGAAATAGTTAACTGTCAACTAAGTGATATCAAAATTAAAATGAGGAATTAGTGACAGGGGATGTACGTAAACTGGTTACCTTCCTGTGCTGCCTTTGGGATCTCCTTGACTTCCATCGTAGGCCCAATTACTGACTCAAAGTTCTCTTGAACTGTTTGGGGACAGAGTCAAGCTATGAAACATCAACTACACACCTGCCATCATTATTGTAAGAAATAAGACATTTTGTACATGGTTATATATTTGAAAATGTGATTTTAACCAAACAATTTGGTCACCGTGGACCTGTTTCTCGCATTTCAAGATATCCAAGAATCTTAAGTATTCCTTACTAGATATAATCCATAAAGATGATTGTGAAATAATGCAGTTTAGAGACTTTTTCTCATAAAACTAAAGCCTAATACGAGCTTTTCAGGTGCAGGTGTGGTCTTGCCGTGCTGTCATTTATGTCTACCTCAACCGGAGGCTATTGAATCCTAAGGTTTTGAAAGCTCTGCCAACCATGTTTGCCTGTGGTGTCTGACCTTCCTCAACCAGATGTACAGCGGCTAATTGAACATGCCCAGCCAGTGTGGGCTGATGTCGGCTGGGTTTGTTGGGCTGATGACAGACTCGCCCTGGGAGATTCTGAGGTTTGTTTGCACAACAGCTGTCCTCGGGGGACGATAATAAAAGACCTGGAGTCTCAGCACCCCCCCACCTCCCCCACTTCCTGGGGGAGCAGGCACAGGGAAAGTCTGCCTGTCCCTGGGTGCTCACATGACGACAGTGGAATTCATCCCCGAAGCTGATTGATGTCTTTGGGCCTGTCTCCTCTTGCTTAGTTCTGACAGTTTTAGCCAGGCTAACAGTGAAAGGTATACTTGCTATTGTATCATTTAGAGGTAGGTATACATCTGAATTAATAATCTGATGCTGTGGTTCATGTGTTGGAAGATTCTATAATTTGAAATAAAGGGTGTCTGTTAAAAAGTTAGAAAAGTAGGGAAAATACATGTTCAACTGCAGACGATAAAATACATTGCATTTCAGCAGGTTTGAAGGAGTGGGCTTGACATTGTCCTGTAACGTGCACTGATAGAGACCGATATTAAATATTCCTTAAATATTCCTCCAGCTTCTAATGCAGCAAAACATCCTCAACTATGACACCAAAGCACATACGGGTACTCCCCCCCAAAACAAATTCACAAATTGTTATATTTTTTTGGCCTACTTCGACTTGGCAGAATGCACTATTTTTTTTATTTTTTACAATAAATTGATTGCGGGAAAAAAAATCTCAAGGGGGCTCATCTAGGGTCAAGGGGCAAAAGCAGGTGTGCAGATTGTACTGTGAGAGTGGAAAGAGCTGGCACTCAGTAGCAATCACCAGCATTCAGGCAGTCCCAGGAACAAATGTAAGAGGTGAAAATGACTTCAGTTGAACCAGTGCTCATTTTCTTTTCCTATATCCCCAGATGTGTGTGTCAGAGAACTGAAATGGACGAAGTATTATAGCACCTTTAAATCCGGTCCTTCAGGTTTGTGATAATACACTTTTACTTTTTATACTGTATGTTATAGACATACATACATACATATCAAATTACCATAACGGTCAGTCAATAAATTGTCCCTCAATAACCTCTTTCCTTTTGATCTTGGGTGCCTGCCTTGAGTTAACATTACTGTTACCTGTTCATATCTTGACCCCTGGTTGTCAGTTCATCCTGTGTGGGACAGTCTCTCTGACCTTTACAAACAACTGTTTTCTGAATCTATAGGCCTATAGACATACAAGTCTCTCAGTGGCTACTGTTGAATTGCAGGATGTAAGTTTACAAATATATGGTTACATGTTTCAATGTATAAAGAAATTGCTGAATAATAACCTGTATAACGATTTGTGTTTTTTTTTCTAACCGAATTCTTAGACAACTGTAGATAATGGAATCTGATTAGTGAAAGGTGAAATACTATAGCAGTGGGTAGCTGGACGAGAGTCCTTTCAAGTAAGTCCAACTCTGGAAACTTGAGGTTCGAAAATGTGCAGTCAAGTTGGCCGCCTGTAATTAGAGCCGAGCTGAGCCTCCATAAATTCACTGTGACGGCAGTCATCTCTTAGAGACGGTACCAGAGGATGTAGGGATGTGAGAAAGGTAAAATCTTTTAGACACTAAACAAATGGAAAGCTAGTTCATCGCGTCAACCTGAATCCTCAACTTCCCTTTTCAGTAATCTTTCTGTTCCATACAACTTCATAAAATTTAAATAATCATATTTTTTTATGATAATTGTGTAACTGGTTTAGTCAAGTCAAGGTAAATGTGTTTGAAGTGCCTATGTGTGTGAAATGTGCTATACAATGTACTTTAAATAAGGCAAGCAGAAACATTAAAGGAAGAAATTGAAGACTACAAAGCAAAAAAAAATTGTATCAAGGTAAATAATATTACTAAGACGGCACAATTCAGCAAAAAGTAATCGAGAACATGGACATTTTGAATCTGGATTTAAAAGTAGTCAGGCTTGGAGTGAGTCTCAGATCTTCTGGAAGTTGGTTTCCAGCTATTTGTTGTATTTAAGCTAAAAACCACTTCATATCTTTCAGTTTTAACTCTGAGAACTGTTAAGAAAACTGTTCCAGACCACTTGAGGGGTCAGGCACATGGTAATAAATGCATGTATTAGATTTTCCAAGTCTTATCAGGACAAAAGTCTTGCTATAATTTTGAGGTGATAGTATGGTGATTTTTTTACCGAGTTGATGTAGCTGTTGAAATTTAGGTCTGAGTCAATGGTGACACCAAGATTTCTTTAAAGTAGACCGGATCAAGATTTCACAAACAAATGAATGCTATGTGAAAATTAGGAGTATGGGAAAGTCCTTAAGATCAGTGTTTGTTGAATCAGATTTGGGACCACCCATGCGGGTAAAAAAGCAGGATTAGCGGTGGGCCTGCTAAGTGGAGAGAGACTTACTAAACACGTCTCCTCGGGGGCTGAGCTGGTTGTCCTCATCTTCCTCCTCCTCGTCCTCCTCTGGAAACTCCTCCTCTTCCTCAATAAACTCCACCTTGTCTGGGCTACCAATGTAGACCCCTCCATCATAGTCGAAAGGTTGCTGGGGGATCGTTTGGGGCGGGGTCGGCTCTGGCTCTGGGATAATGTTTTTGATCTGCTCCTTGTCCAGCTTTCCTCCCAGGATCCTGGGCTTCACTGGGGAGTCTGGGATGGCTGCAAGCAGGAAGAGGAAACAGGTCAGACAGAGCTCTGGAACTACAATCACAGGTGGAATCAACATTAATGCATTTGTTTGTTTTTAGGCGGATTTGCAAAGCAGCCATTTGTGCAGTTGATGCAGCGGGAAATTTGCTCTGATTTACTGGACTATGAATTAATACTTACAATAGCCCCTTTTGTTGTGCCATATCTGCAATACATTTTGGACACAAAGAAAAGTTGGCAAACCAGAAGTCCATATTCCATGCATTGGGAAAGTATGACTGATTAATGTAATTGACTATTCAGTGTTGTGCAGCCACAGACTACATTCGTAATGTCTGAAATGATTCATGCTGAGAGACTTGGTCTCATGCTGAGAGACTCATATCAAGTTTAAAGTGGAGCGGATGTACAGCCAGCCTTGAACAATGGGGGGGGGGGAGGATTAAGGGAAGGGTCACAGATTCGGGCAAGAAGAAGGGGTACACAGGGGGGCACAGTTTTGAGGCAGGTGCCAACAGAGGAAGCACAGAGCCTTGCAGTACACACAATTCTCACCATTAAATGAATCATCTGCACTGCCTTTGTCTCCGTCCCACGGTCTCTGATAAAAAGGCTTAACTACAAAACATAAAGGCATCTTGGTTTACACAGAGCCACATGGCCTTTACCTACTAAAGGCCCTGTCATCTTGACCAGTTGCTGTCATATGTATGTCCGGTTCAGAGAGTCCACCCCAACCTGTCTTCCTGCTGGCCTTTATGTGACCAGCTCTTGTACTTGGGCAGCTGTTTACACAGGTGTGATTCCAATCAGGGGGCTCCCTCTCTCTCTGACTCTCAAACATCTGTCGAGTGCACAAGCTTCTAAAAACAGGAGACTGGCCTTGGCAGCAGCACTATTTGCTGATGTTTTTTTGGCAGCACACACCGCAAACAACTTAACGCAGACATGTTTAAACCCTTAGATATTATGAAGCATTGATTTTTTTTTTGTGTGAAATATTTGACGTGAAAATAAACAGCTCTCTCCACGTGTGTGCGGTCCTCCGCTTAGTTCTCTGAGGATAATGTGCTGTAGATCAGCGCTGCTCTCACCTGAGCATTCAAATCCACTGCCACGGAAGCCAGGCTTGCATTTGCACTTGTGGGATCCTTGAGTGTTTAAGCAGACGGCATGGTGGCTACACTTATGGCTGCCGGAGACGCACTCGTCGACGTCTGAAAACATAGTAAGCATAAGGATTATCTCCTGAACGCACATCAGACGTGTTCTCTTATTTAAGATAAATAAAACAAAGTTTTGGATGTGGTGATTGTTTGTCTCACCTTCACAGTCATATTTGCCAGCAACATACTTCAGATCATAGCCATTCTGGCACTTGCAGTAGTAACTTCCAAATGTGTTAACACATTGCCTGTTGTATGGGCACAGGTTCTTTCCAGTTACACATTCATCGATATCTGGGGTGAAAACAAAAACCCAGGAAGAATTCAATTGTTGAAAAGTTGAAGAGCCAGCTCTCCCATTCCGTGACCAATTTCATGCATAACTTTCCCTATCCTACCACAATAGGAAACTGGCCCCCTGTGAATTGCAGCCGTTCTGTGGGAAAGAACCCTACTCCATTTTATCCAACTGGCTATGCAGATGATTAAGTTCTTATGTGAGAAAAGCCTTACAACCAAGTAGGAATGTGCAACCACATAATGGAGTCTCCACAGTGCAGTCAGTTGAACCTTTCTATTGTGGCCACTAGCGGTTCTTCACATGGGGGTCTCAAGGGAGATTGGAACTACAGCAGGATCAAGCCTGGACTCACAGTATCCATTTGGTATCATTCAGCATTCTCTGTACTCTCTGTACCCCATATTCGCCTAATTCTCTTTTGTCTTTTAGCTCGTGTACATTATCATTTGTAAATGTATTTTGATTTTGGGTCAGATTGATAAGTAATTCTCAAGATATCCCCACAATGTACCTATATTGTCATTTGTAGCAGGGGGGAATAGTTTTGCTCACCCATGCAGGACCTTTCGTCTGGCCCCAGCTGGAGTCCTGCTGACGGGCAGAGGCAACGGATCTCCCCCTGCACCTCCTCACAACCATATTGGCAGTGAGCAAGAGAGCATGTCCTGGAGTCTGCACACACCCATACACACACGCACACACACACACACACACACACACACACACATATGAGAGTCAATATCTTTAAACATAGGCCCTTTCTAACTAGAACACCAGAGATACCATGCTGACTTACTAGCGCATGATCCATCGGGCATCAGGGTGTATCCGTTGAGGCAGTAGCACATGTAGCTGCCATAGGTGTTCATGCAGCGGTGTTCACAGGGACGAGGTTTCAGCCCACACTCATTTAAATCTGGGAAGAAGTGGATCAGGTAGATTTGACTTCATGTGGGATTGCCTGTGTTATACTATAGTGTTCTGTTTCTGCCTTTGCATACATTTGCTTTACTTCAATTCAGCAATTCATTTGTTTTACTCCACCACTACAATTTTTATTTTACGTTACTTTTGTTTGGTTGTTTTCTTTTGTGATTATTTATGAAATATAGAAAGGAGAAACCTCAAGTGTCAGAAATATTCAAATGCTTTGCTCGTCACGCTTTAGGGATTTAGCGCTGGGTGCCTGAGCTCATCAAACACACTGGTAAATTGGTCTTCCGTTTGAGGAAGGTAAACCTTGATTGAACCCTGAATTGTTCAGCCCCATCACTGACCTTGACTGCATGTCTTTCCAGTATATCCTGCAAAGCATTTGCATTTGTTGGGGCCGACACACTCGCCGTACCTGCAGCCGTGTTCACACTGAGCTGGGAAATCATTCATGGAAAGGGGAAATACCACCAGCAGCCATGGTGGTTGGGGAGAGATGGGTTGCACAGATTTGCAGACACAAAATCAAACCACATAAGTCTAATGGACATGCCAGTTTCCCTAGACTGGAACGGAACGTGGTCCACATTTTCTTGGGGGAAAACACCAAAAACATGAACAACACATAATTCAAATCTCTTATATGGGGGGCACAATTTGGATTTTATTTTCAATATGTTTTTTTTTAAATGTGCTATCAATTAAGAGGCTAAAAGAAATATGATAATACCGTCAATCATGATAATAATATTGCAAAGATCTCTTTTTTTCCATGGAGTTGACCAGTAGCAATGTGAAAAGGTTTACCTTCGCATTGCCCTTTGCTGTTCTTCTTCCAACCATAGCAGCATTCCAGTCTCCGGCCATACCGGCACACACCTTGACCTGCCATCGGGACATGTCTGTTGGTTTGCCTTGGTAAAAACAGGGAACGTCACTACTGAGAGCAGGGAAACAACTATTAAACAACTATTTTCCCTTTTAGCGACATCACTCTACTATCCATGTGGTAACAGCTGTTGAACATTTCTGACAGCGTTTGTCATAGATGATTATGTCAGTTCTGTCAGCAAATAATTATTGGGAAATGTGTTGTTCCATGCATGCTTTGTAATGCTGTTTTTTTTTTTTACCTTATTAGGTGACTTACGTCGCCTAATTTGGCAGACTCTCCACTTGATGGTACCAACCTAGTGGCACCTTCATCCCTTTGAGCGTATTGAAAACTAACATCAGGTGAACCCTGTGCAATACATTGTTGTTTTGGAGTGGGCCAATCGACCATGATCTATCCATACAGTAGAATCTCCTTAAGCGTTACCAAATGTAAGCCTTGGCTTAAGGCATCCACATCACAAAAACAAGCACACAGGAAGTAGGTTGCAAATGGAGAAAAAGCCTACACACACAAAGAAAGACTGAACAAGTACCCAAAGCTTTCAGCTATTTTCTGTTTTTCCTCCATCCCCTTTTGATTGCACCTAAATTCGATCCATTTAAATTCTACTCATGGAAAACAAGTCAGCACAATTGAAATAACCTCGAGAGCTATTGCATTACATATGTATTTTTAAACTGTAAATTAGATTTGGAAGCCAATGTGATACTTCTGGGCTTTGAAGGCCTATAGTTGAAGACCCTACTTAAGTGAAAATGTGAGGGACCCCTCAAGTGAAATACATCTCTCCAGCAGATCTGTGCTATCTGGGGAGTCCTCTAACCTCTAGCCCAGTGCCAAGCTGCAATGTGTTTTGGATGCCATTTGGTTGGCGCTGCGCGATGACTTCCTAAAAGCAGGCCAGACAGGCTCCAAAACGGTTGAAAGAATTCGAGACCTGATTGAAATCAACTAGAATAGCCCTCCCACAGGACAGGGACCGCTAAGTGTGACAGGTGTCCTTCAAGTTATTAACAGCTGCTACTCTGCCACATTTAGCTGACAAGGCAACCAGGCTCACATAGTCCTCGTCCATAGAACAGTTAGCGTGGGATACTGTGCATGCCTCCGAAATACGTTTCTTGGGTAAATTTTAAAACCATACATTCCCCCTGTAATCCCCGAGGGGTTGCAACATCCGGATATCCATGTTTCTGCTCTCTTGAACATGAAAATACCATAATTATAGTTTATGACCATTTTATAATAACGGTCACACAACTATTTTTTACAAGCATCATTAAGTTGCATGTGGTATGAATTACATAAATTACGATATGGATCACGTGTTGTTACAACTGTTGTAAATTGGCATGTGCTTGTGATGTGAACTGACTAGTGCACTCCCATACCTTTGACGTTACAATTTACTGAATTTCCAATCGCACCGAATCTTGCACAATGAACATTTTACTTTTACACCTTCTGCAGCTTTCAAGGTGAATTGACTAAACGGGGAAAAAAGCATGAACTACTTTCCTTAAACGTTTGCAGCAAAGGTTCATAGAAGTGATTGGCAGCTACCTTACCTGTTGATGTCTGCACACCCCAAAGAAATGTAGATTAAGAGGAGAAGAGCCCCAATCCAGGTGAACGGCTGCATGTCTCTGGCTGTCTGGAGCTGGAAGTAACTCAGACTGTGTGTGTGTTTTCCACTGGGCTGACCGTGGCTCCTCCGGTGTCTTCTTGCGGCTCCTCCCAGGGGCTTCCTCTCACTCCATGCACTCCTTGGGTAGGGGTCTCAGAAATCAACTCTCCCAATTGAGTCCTCACACTAGACAAGCCTGAATTGGTTTCCAAACATACTAACACTTCCGCTCTCCCCAGTTCCCCGGAGCGCGCGTCTCTCTCTCTTTCTCTCTCTCTCTCTCTCTCTCTCTCTCTCTCTCTCTCTCTCTCTCTCTGACAGCAGGAGGTGTGATCTGAGTCCCATATGTTGTCGCCTCTTCTCTCCTCGCTTCTCTAACCTTCCCTCTCTCTGTGACTGAAATTCCAGAGTTGAGTTGCCACTCTGGAGTGTGAGGAGGGACAAAAGTCAGCAGTGTGCTGGGGAATGGGGGTTGCCTTTGTGAGACGTTAGTTGGGTTGGCTATGTTAAGGGCTCCCTTGCACTAGTCTCCACCAAAACCCAATATAGCCACTGCATTGTTACTGTGCCTTTTCCTGCAACAAATTACCAGCGAGCCTACTGTCCTGATGGCTCCGGTAAAGTCAAAAAGTTGTAAATACGCAACTGTATCAGCATGAAACCACACAGACACACTTTCTTGCAGCTCTACCATTGTCGCTGTGGGTAATTAGCTGGAAGAGCTAATTGTGGAGCTCCTAACATCCTAGGCCTGTCATTAGGAGCTGCTGAACTACCCCTTTGAAGTCTGTCTCACTATAGCAGCCCCCATAAAGCCCTGCTCTTACACAAGCTAATACCAGGTTCGAGAGAAGCTAATGTTTGCCATAAAAGAGCCTAATGAGTTTGCCAACTTTCAAAGTGAACTCCAACATCTGGTCCAGGTCTGCTGTGCTTAGCTGTGGCTGAGGCCACAGAACAGGTAATGGCCCCTCAGGGAGCCAAAGAAGATCGGTTTACAGTTGATTCACGGGGACATAGGGACACAGTGACGTTGTAATAGCTTTTAGTTTTTGGTTGAAATAGCTTTTGACTTGGGAGAGCAATAGATAATAGTACAATACTTAAAGACATAGTATGCATACTTGACAATGGGTTTTTGTCAGTTGTCATTTGTAACATGTGAACACAATACATTTTGTTTCCATAAATTATTACATGAAGTGCGATGTGTTCAGCCATGACCTTTCACTTTGTTCTGGGCTTCTTAAGCCCAGGAAACACACTCTTCATGTGTCTACCTCAAAGTTGCATGCTGTGATTTAGGGGGAAAGACGGAAATTGCTTTCATATGAGCTCAAAGATTATACTGTTGACTAGGCAGTTGAGCTGTGTTTTATCTGTCACGGTGGGATATAGTGTTTAATGGTTTACTGTTTCAATTTCAGTTTAGAGCGAGGCATGGCATGGGGTAGAGCAATACTTGAAGAGATGAGATCCTCTGTAGAGTTTTCCTATCAAATTGCAATGAGCCCAGTAATAAGCCAAGTTATAAATTCCATTTGTCATGACACAAAGCATGTTATAGGTGCAGCACGAATGAAGTTCCCTGCTCACCCATGCAGTCCTGATACATCCCTATACTAACCTTGACTTACCTGACTCTGGAGTTTAAAGGGAGCTGACGCTGTCACCCAAAGCATTCCTGTGGCGGTGTTGATTCACCACTGAGGGCAGGCAGGGGAGATATCTGCGCTATTTAGACAAAGAAAATTTAAGCTAAGATTTAAACTAAGAGTAATTATATCCGAATCAAATTCTCAATTGGCTATGTATGCTTGCTTAAAGGATGCCTTCTTTCTCTTTGCATTTTTCACCTGATCATAACATTAGAACGGCAATCATTAAGCGAGGTGTTGAGTTTTATCCTACGCCCTGTATTTTTCATATTTCCTGTTACATATCCTCTCATAATAATCATCACCAACGTGCTTACTGATGAAAGGAGCTTCACAAATCTGCCAAAACCTTTAGAAGTTGTTCTGTTTTTTGTCCCAGGTGTTCTCTACCTCTAGAGTTTTTGGTGCAGACATATTTTTGACATTAATAGAGTACGTGCGGGAGAATGTCCTGGATCTTTGTCAAAAAACTCCACAGACGAAAAAAAAAGTGTCAAATGTTGTTATTGGCCGGTACAGTTTTACATTCCACTGCAAAATGTATATCTTAGTATTGAGCAGCTGAAGTTCTTTTTTTTTTTGGGACTAAACTGAGCTTTTCTGGTTGTGGAAACGTTATAATGAACACATTTGGGGTTAACACAGCTAGGACACATACACATCATTAACTCACCCTCTTTCTTTATCTTAATTTGTTCTAATGGAATACAGCTTACTTTCCTGTGTGTTTCCTAGTAGCACCTGTGGAGCAACATTTATTAGACCATCCACACATAAGCAGAATAACTCATATTAGCTTTCCAAATCAACCCGAAGACTACTGCTGAATGGAAGGAATCTGAAGCATTGGGTGTGTGTAAGAGTGGCAGCTTGGGTTCTGGTCTTGGCATGGTAGTAATGTGGGTACTGTGAAGGCTGACAGGTTACAGAGCCTCAGGGATCTGTACAGCTGGCTGGGGAGCTCTCAGCTGACCCTGCACGATGAGGCTACTCTTCTACCAACAACAGCACCCCCCTCTGTCCTGCTGGTTGATTTACTGAGTTAAGGCTCCAGGATTTCCCTGCTGGACACTGGTTGTTTACATTGATCTAAAGGGGCTGGTGTTCTATTCCATGGCTTTAAGCCAAATCACACAGATGGCCAAAATAGACATTTTGACCTGGAATTGGGATGATTGTTTGGCTTGTAGTGGCAGTTAGGGAATTTTGCCTCTGGCAATACAGTGGACTCGCATTTGGAAAGTATTGTATACGGTAGTGTTGACAAAAAATATAAACTTAAGGAAACACTTGCACTGTTTTAATTGGCAGAGATCAAATTATAAAGCATTTCATGTATTTAATCAATTTGCGAATAAACCAACAATAAGATGACCAATATCTATTTATTTGTATTTTAAGAGTTTACTCAGTATATGTCCCAGTTTGTTTCATTCCCTAGTTTCATTCAACTTTCATTCCATAAGAGGGAGACATTAACTGCATTTTGTGCCCTGTTGCTATTAATTAATGCACAACCAACGGCCTTATTGTATTATACAACAGTTAACTGTGAGGTTCTGTATTGGCATTTATGTACTCTTAGTTCCAAAATGTAGTCTTAATTAAAAAAAAAACTACTAACAGAGTGTTTGATAAATTTGATTAATTATTTGGATTCTAGTGCAATATCATACTTTATTGTAAAACTATAGAGATACTTTCTCACATGGTTTATCCCCAAATTCGTTTGTTTGTGTCATATATTGATTGTTTACATTTGAGTTAAAATGTTTTGGTATGGAATTTTACCAGGTACCTAATGTTTTGTTTCTTTCTGTCACAAGAGGTCTCTGTCTGCTCAGACTAACTTTGGGTTTAAATAAGGGGAAGTCACAAGTTTCCATAGCCTGAAATGGGTTCAAATGAAAGAACAAACAGGACATCAGTTGATAGTGGCCCTGCATTATTGTTAAATGATATGTTCACACAAAATATTAAGAATTGTGAAATTGTTCGTCAACCAATATTACCTTTAACATCATGCTTTAATTAATAGAATTGTTAAGAATGCATTCCCACTGTACATATTCCACACATTGTCATTTTCTTCTTTATGAGTTGCAGATAAAAAGTGGAGTCAGTGCCAACCCCTTTCAGGAAGTCTCTTTAACCATTTCCTGGAATTTACTCATAGGCCTAAAGTGCTTCTAAAACAAGATAACTCAGATCAATTAACTTTTGTCTGCTGTTACATATCAATAATATATTATTGGACCTGGTATTATGCATTATAGTGCTTGCAATATACCTCACCAGAGACGTTATCACTTTTCCATGTTGACACACCCATTCTCTCAGGTGTTCTGAATGCAGCTTTTGTCACAAACACTGAGCCTGACTTTGACTATAAAAGGAGAGAGAGATGGCTGCTGTGGAGTTATTTTGAAAGGGATGTGCACACAACCACATCCTGTCTTGAGTGGAACATGACAGCAGTGTTGTGGTCTTCTACTCTGACTGCAGTCAGTGTGAAGACGGTTGCATGAAAAGAAACTACTCAAAACTGGAATTGAACTTCCTGGTTTGATCTTAGTGTATAATTGGTTGCCTGTATCTACTTGTCTGTATCTAAAAACTGACTTTGAGCTAAAACTCTTTAATTGTATTGCATGTATGTTAACCTGTGTATGTACTGTAGCAACAGTCAATATTGACAAAGACAGGTCTGTGTTTTCTTTCACATAGCAGCACTAAACAGCCCCAACATAATTAGTCATACTTCTGGCTCAACTTAATGTCTTTTCGTGAGCTTCTCATAACCAAAGGCCTCTGCCCATGTATCTGTCTGTCCTTTGTAATAACAAAGGTGATGTTGCCAACATGTCCAGAGGGTTTTGGTGTTGACATTCCTGATGTGAGAGATGCAATACAAATGTTCCTATAAAGAGTTGGCAGTTGTGTGCACAGTCTTGAACGGACACAGGAAAGCCAAAGTCGTTTGCCATTTTTTAAAGGTCAATCAACCACAGACCAAAACATTGTGTACATAGCATACAGGTTTTGTACAATTTGTTGGTGCAGATCACAAGTCTTTCACTTTTGGTTGAAATGTATAGCTGTCCTTTCCATAAAAGAAGTGTTTCAATCTAGAAAGTTGTTTAGGTGTCTGGCAATTGTTCCTCTTATTTTTGCACCTATACTGTAAGCTAAAGTATTATGCTGTTGGATCAGTTATTGTATTTTTTTCCCACAACTCTGTGACTTCCCCAGCGGCGATATAATAATTCACAGAAAACATATCTAGAGGGTCCATGTGGCCTTTCGGAAACATCGTGTCATATCGGCTCATAACGACACCGTGCTCGGTTGCGGCGTGCCATGGCCGAGGCCCTGTCAATCACAGGATTAGCCCAACTGATCACAGAACCACTTTCACTCCTCTCATTGACTGGTGAGAGTGGATAAACTTGTCGCCTTCTCTGGACACCTGCCATTCTCTTCTTATTAATGATGCAGCTGACACGGTTGTGAGCTGTTGCCTGGTGAACAAACCCCCCAGAGGTTTGATGTGTGGCTAAGCATTACTCGCTGATCTCCCTGGCTGGCCCGAGTTCTTTCTGCATTGGGCTATTAGCTTGGTCAGCCAGTCGTATTGCCTCATTTAAAGCAAAGGATTGGAATGTATCCAGATAGCCACAGTAAAATGTATGGGATGCTTCATACTGTGAGTTTGCCTCCTGCTCATGATCAACAAGCCGTTTAATCTTCATTTATGTTCTAACATTAAAATTACTTTTCTCCTTTGTTGGGTTTTTACAAGCATGTCTTTGTTTAAAGAAAGTACTATACGTCTGGTCTCTCAGCCAATAGGCGTAATGTATTTCAAAGTTAGGGTTTTTGGCTGTTATTTTTTTGGCTGTGCCAACAACACTGATTTATAATTAATCTGGCTGTTTGTGATTCACAGCATTCTTTTCCCATGATTCTCTACCACATGCTCTGTTAAATAAACGTAGCGTCTACCATATAGCAAGGAACAACCTACCACATTTCCACATTCCTGAAGTCATATTTCAACATTACTACTCCACATTCTCATTTTCAATGTTGCATCCATTAATTTACATTATGGCAATACCATTGATAACCATTTCTATTAACATGATGCCTCCCCTAATCTGCAGCTTTTGCCACCTGACTTTTTAACGTGCTTAAGTAATTTCCACATCCTCTTAATATCCAGTCTTCTAGTTTTACATTGAACAAATGTGTGACTTCTTTTAATTTGAAGAATCCTGTGACAGTTAGTATCTATATCAGATTACAGCATTAGGTGACAATCTCCATGATTGGATTTTCATTCACTGTGAGATTTTCTACACTGCCTTGACACAGTAAAAGTACATTCCTGCATATTTTAAGTGCAACACCTTTTTTTTTTTTTACTCTCTCTGCTACTGGAACTCAACGTTATTTTCATTAATCACCTATGATGTTTTTGAGCTATGTCAGCACCTCAAAACTGGGTGGCCTAATCTAACCTTACAATTTACATGCTAGTTCATGTTAATTTTTGCTTTCGTGCTAGTATTAGCATAGAGCTCCCATGTCTGTTGATATTTTGACCCTGTGACAATTGTCAAACTCCAGGGGTCAAAGCTCAAGCAAGTCTCCTATTTCCTCTTTATTGGATCAAAAGACGGGCATTAAAGCCTGGCCCAGAGGTTATTTGTGGCATCAAACCCATGCTGTAGTTTTGTTCTAGAGTAAAAAAAACACACAAAAAAAACTTTTTACAGCCAACAAGCGCTTCCTGTTGCGATATCATGGTATATCCTTGCAAAGTTACCATTTAGTCCAGAACATGAGCCTGACTTTCACACGATTAGACACATGACACTGTCATAACATGGACACTCGAATGCTTCAACTATAGCTTTTCTGTAGTCTTATCAGGGCAATGCAACCAAAGTCTAATTTCCTGTTTCCACATATAGAATGAGCTTTGTGACTGGGCTGATGCAAAAACACCAGAGATATTGTTAATATCCCTTAAAGCACTCGAGGCAGCAATGATGCATTTTAGAATTCTAATGAACCACGAGTCACTAAGGAAGTGCTCTTGTTATAATTCGTATGGTCTCAAGCGAACCTTCTACGTTTCGGACCTCAATAAAAAATGTGTATTGAATCCAAATCTATCAACGTACTGTGACATCAGCTACATAGAGTTTGCGTGCAACAACCCCAGGTTATAACGGAGCTGCATGCAGAAAGGAAGCTGTTAGCTACAAGGGGAACAGAGAACAGTCACAAAGAGCGGAAGACGGAAGTTGCAATTATTAATAACACTCGCAGAGACTTTGGTTTTAATGTTTTCCACCGACTTGGCAGGTGTAAACATGCAGGCTCCCACTAACATTCCTACATGTAAATGCACTCAAACACTTTTACGCCAGCTCGTTGTTCCGTTTTTGCTACCAGAATATTATAGATTCTCACAAAGTACTTAGTTGGCTAAGACATTATGTACACCACTGGTTCCTGGCCCTGGATCACCAAAAAAACAAAACAAACAAAAAAAGCAAAACAAGGGCCGTTGCAGAGCTTTGGACCTGGCAATCACGATGGTAAGTGTTGGTGCATGCTCAAAGCTGAGTTGATCATATCCCAAATACAAACACTCTAAACCTAGCCACGTCTCCTTGTCAACTGGTCCTAACAATGGATTTGAATGAAGGCCCTGTATTTGGGGCCAAGTTACATCCACTACAAGCTGTGTCTATCCCAGTGTGCTGGGAGGAGTTAGAGATAAGCACATTCCTCAGACGGTTTTCATCAAGTCGACTGAACCCACCACAGGCCTCAGCACGTCTCTGTCCGCAGACTCTGGATGGAGACTCCCAGTATTTGGACCTGAGAAGATAAACATCTCATCACAGTTGGGGCTTTTTGTCTTATGACTACAGATTTATTGTCTGTTTTCTTTCATTACCATCTGGGAGATTGCTCAGAGCCCGGAGAGCCCACAGCGTAGTAGAGGTTAAATTACTGACCTCCTGCTTTTTCCCTCAGATGCTTATAAACATGGGAAGCAGCATCAACTATGAATAGCATAACTGCTGGAAAAGACATCAAGCTACTGTACAGTCAGATATTGACTGCTATTGTAAGATTTGTGTCATGTGTTTTTATGAACTCAGATCATGGGCGGGAGCTTTGCTTATGCTTTCTTCCTCAGTTCCATTTCTTAACAATTCTTTCAACATAATACAAGCTCCCTTACTAATCTAGGAGACCATGAAGTGCATGCACAACAAGGCGGTTTCCACAGAGTATACATCCTAGGAAGGATTACACTCTTCCTTCAATATTACTGGAAAGGGAACTGTAATACTGGCAATAGGACAACTGGTAAACCGCTCAAAATGAAAACAACCTTCAGCTTTCTTGACTGTCATGAAATGTGATCCACAAGAGTTCGTCTTTAGGCCGAGACAAAACAAAATGATAAGTGTGTATGGCAGCTGAAGTGAGAGGCAGGGGAAGTGATGAATGTAGCTTTAAAGGGGAAAATACTACAGCACTCGAGGATTGGTGAAGATCCATCCCAAGGACCATGTGCAAAGTGCTAGCTAAAAGTGTTTTTCAGCCCTTATATAGCCATATATAGCAATATAACTGTATAACTGATCTAGTTACCCTTGGAAAAAAGCTGGTTTTGTCTAAAAGGGGAATGCTATGTTAAAGCGTGCAAATGATAGACTAACCTATTTTAAACAAAACTTGTTTTCCCATTGAGTAGTACTACTTTTGTGACGAATGTCACTAAAGGATGGCCATTCCATTAGGACTGTCTGTGAGCCATCCTGGCGCTTTCAATATCATTGTTGGGCATGTTTCCTGTTATGCAAGAGACAGCTTGTGCTGCAGACCTCTGATTACGCCACAGAACCGGTGACTGCTGCAGTGGACTCTACCACGCAGGACATTTTAGTCTGTTTTCAACGGGAAGCCAGCTCTTTCATTTCCTGATATCACAACTCAAATGCAGAAGAAAGGAAAACTATGTGAACTATGCGATGTAAACTGGAATTTGCTGCAACGTCAATGAAGTGCATGTGTTTGAGATGATATAGTACTAAAATAGTGGAGCCTGGTTTTCAAAGAATTGAGAGAATGATCTGAAGCTAAAGGCTTTTGAACAATGATGTTTTAGAGTTTTAGTTTTTCTACTGTGTGTGCACAGTAAAAAAACATTAGGAGAAGTTTCACAAAAATATCTGTGTAGAAAGCTTTTTTTTTCTGTATTTCGAATACTGTTCTCTACAAATATTTAATCTCAGGATCATCTTAGATTGATTGTTGGTCATTCCTAACTATGTTAGTCCATAATTTTCCCATAACTTCTACTTAAATCTGTTTGCTTATTTACATCCCTCTTTATATTGAAACAAACTTTTGACCTTTTCCACTCACGTATGAAATCCCCCTCTGTCTTACAGCTGTCACATAGATATCAGATGGAGGCAGAGGCAATGCAAGCATGTTTGAGTCAAAGGCCCCAAAGTGAAAGGCTGATAACAGAGACATTGTACAGTGAAACTCCCCTCTGCTGTTTCTGGATGGGCCTGCAACACTTCCCCTTGGGCCAAAGTCATGTGATGTTGTAAGTAGTTTAGGCCCACTCTCGCCCACACTTTTTGCTTCTCTCTCTCTCTCTCTCTCTCTCTCTCTCTCTCTCTCTCTCTTTCTCTCTCTCTCTCTCTCTCTCTCTCTCTCTCTTTTTTCTCTCTCTCCTCACACACATACACACATACACACACACACCTGGTCTTTTCCAACCTTTTTCTCTGTCACCAATCACTGCCATAAAGAAAATAGTGGTCTACATCGAAATAATAATTCTTAAATAGTGTGCACAGACAACCATTGTTTGAGTGTGATTTCAGTGCTACTTTTGTAAAAATAAAATGGAGGAGATTTTGACGGTGGCCTAACTCTGCCCTCTCTCAAAGTTGTGGAAAGCCTGATGTTTGGACTGTTGGAGTTTGTTTGCTGTGGTGTCTTGTCTTCTCCATAGTGGTAGCCTCACACCTATTATTTGTAACATTGTGTAAGTGTGTATGTGTAACTGTATGTGTGTGTGTGTGTGTGTGTGTGTGTGTGTGTGTGTGTGTGTGTGTGTGTGTGTGTGTGTGTTTTTGAGGGCGGGTCTGACCTAAATTTAAGAATCTATGCAGGTTTTCACATGTGCACAGTGTGCAGGTCCTGTCATGTGTAGAAGAATTTGGGAGGGACTTAAGCCATGCTATAGTAAAGTGTGTCTGATTTATGAATGTGTGCTTGTGTGTGTGTGTGTGTGTGTGTGTGTGTGTGTGTGTGTGTGTCTGTGTGTGTGTTCTATTGGCCTATGTCAACCTCACAGCTAGACAACTCCTTAACTCGGCAGGGGGATTCTTCTTTCAGATGAAAGGTTGTATGCACATGTCACATCAAATTGTCTGCATTTCTCTCACTTCACCCGGAAAATGTCTGGCTTGCTAATTTCATTACCACTGATGACAACACTAGATGTAGTAAAATGTACTACCCGAATGTTAGCTTCTGAAGGAATGCCCAAAAGGGATTTATTTTTTGTTTTAGATTTATGTTCATAAAACTTTCAACTGGACAAAATAATTCCACATTTAGACACTGTCAACTAATGTCCTTTTGTTTCTGCTGATCCCTCATTGAAGGCACAGGATCATTATTAGTCACTCAAACTACTCTTCACCAAGCCACACGTAGAGGGCCAATGGAGAAAGACAAATTCCTGTGCAGAAAAGCCCTTTTTTCCCACAACCATATATGGGCACAGGCTCCTTCCAGTGAGATAGCTAAGTGATCACATCATTGCGTACATTCTACAAGAGGCAGTGGGTGGGGGTGGGGGGTATTTTCAGCAGCAACTATTATGTGGAAACTGAATTTTGGGAGTGATGGAATACTCCACATGGATCTGACCTATTCCATGATGTAGTGTTACTTTCAGCGCAATTCAGACACGCCCTGTCATGACAGAACCACCAACTGACTTTTGTGAAGTATTTGTTGAGCACCAATACTCGGTGTGGCCAGATAGCCTGGAAGCACACCTGTTGAGAAATATTTGGCTTCATTGCCTGGTGTACCTTCAGGGAAAACAGCCCAGAGAGTAGTAAACATCCCGTGAGACTAAGCTCTCTGCTTTCTATTGTGTTCTTCAGCCTAAATTCACCCCAAGGGGAAAAAAAATTGTTTGGGAACGTCACCTTTCTGAGCATATTTATTACCTGGCATAATAACAGGCAATTCCATTTTGATTAAAAGGATTCTAAATAACATCACATTCGAGCATTGCGGACCAGAGTGACAGAATAGTAGACACTGGCAGATGCTAATGCATAATGCAATCCAATTAGATTAGTAATCAAATTAAGTCCTCCCTTCTCACCCGGCCTTCTCCCTCTTTTTACTCTCCTCCTGCCACTCTTTAAATCTGAGCTGTACTGCTGGGCATATTGCTGGGAACAACTCACATGACAACTGACGAGTGTCACCCCATTGGCCAGCTGACAACCTGAGGTTTTGTGGCTACCAATCACACAATGGCGTGGTGGGTGCTTTTTCCTCACCATGAATATGATAATGAAGACTCAGATGAATGGTGCTGGTCATGCATTGAGAACATGAATCGAAACGCAACACCCCTTGATGAAAACACTCTCACCGACAACATCCGTTTCTCAGCACACCTTTGAGACTCCTTCACTCCAATATAAACATACGGACTACACAGTATATTCCAGTACCCTTAATATGTTCACACATATAACAGCTGAATAAGGCCCCAGACTCATACAGAGGTTGCTTGTGTGGCAGCCATAAACAATTGACTTGGAGGATTGCTGATTGTTCAGCCCTTTCTGTGTGTAACAGAACCCTTGACTCCCCCCGCTTAATGGCTGAGATCACTATACCAGAGGGTATGTCACCACAATAGAGTGTGAGTGAGTGAGTGAGTCATCTTTTTGCACCAGAGCCCCTCAGGTCCGAGAGGGAATACGGAGAGAGGCGGTGAGGTAACTTCTCCTCTCGGGCTGAGTGCAACACCTCTACCATGGGATCATTGCATGATATTACTATGAGCAGATATATTAGTATGCAGGGATGCGATGGCAACAGTACGTGAGACCAGTAAACACTTAATTACATTACCTTGAGAGCATGTCCTTCTCTGTGCTTGTAGTTTTTCAAAAAATAATCTAAACTAAACAACATACAAACAGTTGATATTTTGTCATCAATCAAACAAGTTTCTTGTGACAGGCGTTACTGCTCACACTTAATTTCTTTAGTTTATCTGTTGATGTGCTCTTTGTTACATATTTCATGTTTAATTATTGATAATTGAGTAATTCTGGCAAAGCTACTGTTTGTCCTGTAAAGTGGTCTGAAGACAAAGATAGTCAATCATTCACGGCTCTGTAGATATTCTAGTCCTAATGCATCATAGGCCCACTTACAATTGAATTCCTCCCGTAGATTTATGTGAAAACAATTACATTATTTAAAAGCTGTCATTTCGTTTTCCTTGACGTCTTCCATTAGTGTCTCCTAGACATGTCTGTCTGCTCGGAAATGCATGGGGTTCTGCAGGAAGGGGAGCGGCACATACTGAGCCCTGAACGCAATAAATTAGTGATGGTGCCATGGTAGCCGGCAACTGTCAGCCTTGCATGAACCGCCATGGCCTCAGGGAATGAGGTGAACCTTTGATTGGTTTAATGAGTGGGGGAACCACCTTAGTGTTCTGGGATATTGGTTGCTCGCAAAGCCGGGAATCCAAAGGCTGATTGTCTGATTGGGATTGTCTTCTTTATCTTGAAATGACGACAACTTGTGATAATACCTAAATAGTTTTGGTCAATGTAATTTTGTGGCAAAGTAGTAAAGAAACCTTTACTGTGAAGACTGGTGGAAACAGAACTGTAAACAAACACGGAAACTTGACTTCTCAGAGTCCTCCCTCTTAAAGGGTCACTACTATACTACCTAACCGTCCATAGTTAAAGTAGTTGTGTCGTGTGTTGTGTCGTGTGTGTGAGCGATTACAGCACACTACTGCTGCCAGGCAAACCAG
>JAVQIZ010160281.1:0-11881 GCA_036023535.2 Galaxias brevipinnis
AAGAATGCTAGATGATGCATATTGCACTGAGGTTTCTGTAATATCGTTTTTTGTGAGCAATACTCTTATTTATATTATATTTATACATCTCTTTATGTCTGCATTTGTTTCTTTAATACCATATTTTGTGCAATATCTTATTTATAATTAGTTTTACATTACTTGTTTTTATTAGTGTTTTTTGTTTGTTTCTGAAATAAAGGAATTCAAAGGTTCAATGCTATGTGGGTACTGTGTGAGTGTATGAACACAATGATTGGTGGTGGAAATGGCTGCAGTGGAAATGGCACCAGCTAAATTCTTGCCTAGGGCACCAAATTGGCTCCAGGTCTGCAGCCTCTCCTGCTCCAATCGCTGATGGGCATTTAAAACTGATCTAAGATCTATGGCATTTAAGAGCTTTGTGGTATGGGCTTTGTAGTTCTTTTTACGACGAGACTCGGTACGTACACAGGCTTGTACCCTAGACATTTTTGCGATGAAGATTCATTCGAATCTATGTAGTAAAATCTAATAAACAATGTCGGAAACTATAGGTCCGTATAAAGCTTTAAATCGTATTCAATTACAGTTATTGCATTCGTCAATGAGAAAAATGAATGGCCAATGGCGTGGCCTCGTCTGTTCTCTATTCGTTTATCTAAATCCCTGCCTTTAAGAAACTTAACAATGTCCAAGATATTGCCTGCCGTTCTCCCCAATAGACCTAACAAAGAAATGTCATGGTGATTTGCTTTGCTCAAATACTGAATAAGTTGACTTCTCTCAATATTGTATTTCCTACAATGAACTTACACATGTTCAACTGTTTCTTGTTGGCCACAATGTGTGAATTCATCGTTTTGATGCTTGCCTATTGACCTAATGTATGATTAAGACCTGTATGACTTTTCTCAGACGAGTGATGACACTTTCTTCCATTCTATTCCAGCCCACCATTCTCTCAGCATCAACATGTCTCTGTATATTATAGAGATTCTATTGGAAGAGAGTGGTCCAGTGTCACTAATCACAATCATTATTACTAGTAGGCAGGACTCCTGTAATGGTCTTTGCTCGGGTATTCCTAAAAAAAACACTTACGGTGCGTTTCCACTGGATGCGAAATTGCGATGCGAATATTCGTTTCCCATTCATTTTCTATGGAGACCCTGTGATTTAGGCCCTCAGGGTGTGTAGTGGGGCATTTAGGTCTACCCCAATACCAGCGCTGTTGGTTGAGATGGGGGAGGTTCCGTTGAGGCTACGTAGGATAGCATTGGCATTAAATTTATTGGATAAAGCTTAAGGAGAATTGTGCACAATGTCTCTTGGTGGACACATGGGAATTTGAAGGAGAGATAGGGGGGAAAATGGGTAACTTAATGAGTAGGATGAGGCAATGGGCTGGGGAGCTAAGTGTGAGAGATCTACCAAAAGGGACCTCTGGTTGCTGGTCCTGTGTCCCTCGGTGGCTGTTGCTGGAGCCTGATATAGATCTGGGTGTAATGGAGACTACATTGGAGGGCCTGCATTGTTTTTTTGGGAGCATTTTAAGCATTTATGGGGTCAGTATTTGTATAGCTATACAGATGGGTCTAAGGACCCGATTAGTGGAAGGGCAGGGTTTGGGATGAATGTACCCTATTATCAGGTAAAGCAGGGTAAGCGCCTGTCTGATGGTGTGTCAGTTTTCACTACTGACGTTTTGGCCCTGATTTGGGCATTGGAATGGGTGGAAGAAGTTAGGCCTTCAAGCGTGGATTTATGTTCAGATTCAGCTGCGGCCTTGGTTGCGCTGAGGCAGGGGGGGGTCTGCAGCCCGTCCAGACTTAATAATAGAATAGGGTGTGTAAGAATGGGTGTAGGGTGGGCTTTTTATGGGTTCTTGTGCATGTAGGAGTGGTGGGAAATGAGGTGGTGGATGGGTTAGCTAGGGGGCTCTTATAAGGGAATTGGTGGATTTCGAAGTAGCTATAGGGAGGTTAGAATGTCGGAGCAAGGTTAGGGAGGGGCTGAGTAAGAGGTGGCAGAAAGAATGGGAAGAAGAGAATAGGGAGAGGCAGTATTTTGACATTCAAAAATCAGTCTGACTAACCAGTAGATTATCGGTAGGGATAGAGAGCGGGGATGAGGTGATGTTGACAAGGATGAGGCTTGAGCACAGTGGGTTGGCTGGGGCTTGGCTCGCATAGGTCAACACAGGGATGGTTTATGTGAATATGGGGTGGTGGAAACAGTGAAACATGCATTCATTGTGGCAGGTATGGATAGGGAAAGAGGGTTTTATATGAGGAGTTATATACATATATACATAATAGGGTTCATTTGGGATCCTGTCAGCGGAATGCTTCACCACCATGGCCCTGCAGCGCCTTCTACTGGACAGATGCCATCACAACCCTCACAGGTATCACTAAAGAGGCGCAGCAGAGTCTGCTCAGTTTGTCGATCAGCTCTACCAAATTCAAAACTGAATGGACAAACGGTGGCCGGAGATTTCATGCAAAAGGGAAATCTCTCTGTCATTCCTGTAAACATCTGTAGGCCATATTTGTCCAACTTTGCAGTTATCTACAAGCCAAACATTCACAAATGATGTGATCTGTCAGTGATGACGCTGACATATTAAAATCAGAAAGTCATATTCTTCTACTTATTATTAGGTTGACTTTTGGTCGCCCGCAATTTTGCATCTATCAATTTCATTCTTGTGCCAACATGTCCGGCATAATACCGTATAGTGCGCGTGTATTTAACTAAGTGATCTGTTCCACGTGCTAGCCAGCGGTACCCTGACTGCTGTTAGGTACCGAGATGAAATCCTCAGACCCATTGTCAGACCTTATGCTGGTGCAGTGGGCCCAGGGTTCCTTCTGGTGCAGAACAATGCCAGGCCTCAAGTGGCCAGAGTGTGAGGGCAGCTCCTGGATGATGACGGCATTGATTACATTGACTGGCCATTGACTGAACATTATGTATTGGTGCATCCGTCGCCGCCAAGTAGCGCCACAGATTGTCCAGGAGCTCACTGATGCCCTGGTCCAGGTCTGGGAGGAGATCCCCCTGGACACTATCCGCCGTCTCATCAGGAGCATGCCCAGACGTTGTTTGGAGTGCATTAGGGCACATGGGGGCCATACACACTACTGAGCCACATTACGAGTTGTCGTGAATTTACGCAAGTTGGATCAGCCTGTGATTTTGATGTTTCACTTAGATTTTCGGTGGGATTTTGAATCCAGCCCTCAATGGGTTGATGAGTTTGGTTTCCATTAACCATTCTTACGTTATTTTGTTCTCAACGAATTACACAATGAATATCAATAAAGATTTACAACTTGAATATTTCGTTCGAGATCCACTGTGTGATTTAAGTGTTCCCCTAATTTTTTTGAGCAGTGTATATATACTATATGTTACAACTGTATGCTGTATTGTTTGATGCACAGTATGTGAATGTATTGTACAGCACTTTGGTCCGCTGCTTGTTTTAAACGTGCTCTATAAATACATTTTATTTGATTTGATATAAGGAATCGTGAAAAGCTTCAGTCTCTATACTTTTGCGGGAGTTTTCGTACCTGTGCTTCTACGATTTTCTGTATTTTCTGGATCACTGAATACCTAGTGGGCCTGTTAAACTTCAGTGGAAGTATGTAGGCAAACTGCTGTGCAAACGTCAGTGCACGTTCATGTTTGCCGACATGTCCATGTAGAAGTATAAACCAGGCTTTAAAATTAGATTGGTGTGCCTCATACTCTGCACCCCCTGCTCAAAATATCTTCTTGTGGCTCTGGGTTGCCAGACTCCAATGACTGAAGATATAGTAGAAGTAGAAGAAGTAGAAGTAGAAGAAGGAGAAGGAGAAGGAGAAGGAGAAGGAGAAGGAGAAGGAGAAGAAGAGGAGATAGAAACCCTCAGGTAGAAACCCTCAGGGTGGGCTATGTAGCTTTGCTGATTGGCCCTCAATTAGACATTGCTTTGGCGACGCTGTAAAGAGAGGACGCTGGCATTGTTTGTTCGCCGCTTTTCCTGCAGAACTAATCAGTTTATCACCAAAGTTTCATTTTGTTTTGTTTCAATTTAAGCTGGTTACATTAGTATTAATTTCCTTTAAACTCAACTTAAAGTTTTGGCTATTTAAACAATAACAGTCAATCAAATTGACTCTACTAGCTAATTCTGTGAATCACTGGTTGACAAGGATTTGTTTTTGTTGTTGCTAGGCTAAAAGGCTAGGACTATTAGCTTGTCTGCATACCGGTCAGTAACTGCAGCTGAATCTGGCATCTTCTCAGTCTGGCATGGCACCGGAATATTCCTCCTCACAACTTTGCAGTTATAATAATCATAACATTCCGAACTGCATTGCAGTTATAAAGGAACTTCATCGACCAAAATACATCCACAGAGGTTCTGGACGCATGTTCTCTCACTCTTTCTGAATTTCAGTCTTTCTGGGTCACCTACAGAAAGATTGAAATGTGTTCTCTTTGGTCCATGAATCCCTGCTCCCTTGCTATTGTAGCCATAGTGTTGACTAAGTGTCCTACGCCCACAACCAAAAGCAACCATTAATTCCCCACAAGGCTACTTGCACTCTTTAATGTCAGATCGCTGCCCAATAAGGCCCTACTGGTATGATAATTCATACTGGGTAGAAAGCTTGACATGTTGTGGCTTTAATGAGACCTGGCAAAAGCCCAACGATTTTTCACAGTAAAATTAGGCTATTCCACCTTCATCAGTAAACCCCATACCTTCATCAGTAAACCCCACTCTACCGGGCCAGGCGGTGGTCTTGCTGTGGTTTACGGTGATAACATCAACGTTAATACTGTCAGTGTGCCCCCACACGACACGTTTGAATGTTTGGCTGTAAAACTGACCAACCACTCATCATTGTGACCATCTACAGACCACCAAACCATCTGCTATGTTTCTTTCGGAATTATCCTCCTTATTAACGTCAGTATTGTGTCATGTATCCCAAAGTGCTGCTCCTGTGTGATTTTAACATACGCATTGGAGATTCCGCTAGTTGTTTTAATAAGGATTTTATCTCATTCCTTGACTTCACTCAAAACGTTACCTTCTCAACACATGACAAAGGACACATATTGGACTTAGTTTGCTCCATGGGGATCAATCCCTGCAACCTCACTGAAGTTGAGTTCATTATCTCAAACCACAAGGTTGTGCTATTTGAGATATCTGTTTCCAGAATGACGCAAAAAGAAAAACGCGCTATGACCTTTAGAAGCATAAAAAAAAAATCAACCCCTCTGATCGTATAACCCTGATTAACTCCAACACCAGTCCTACCCCTCACTCCCTCCCTGCTGATTTGGTGATACAATGATTACCTCTCACCCTCCCTTGAGTCCCTGGCCCCCCTGAAAACCCATACAGTCTCATTCACCCACACTGCTCATTCAACCTCCACCAGCTTGAACCCACTGGGCGTTGTCTTGAGCTTCTGTTCGAAAAAATTGGGCTCTTAGTCCACACCCAAATGTATTCCCAACACCTACTTCAATACAAGGAAGCCCCCTGTGCTGCTAGATCCATCCACTATGCCTTTGAAGTGAGTTGTTGCTGCTCAATTACAATCACACATGAATTTCAATAACCTCTGAATCATTTCAATCTAGTTTCAGGCAAAACCACAACACTGAAACAGCCCTTATCAAATTTATGAATGACCTCTTCTGTGCAGCAGACTCCGGACTACTGACCATCTTAATCCTTCTGGACCTTAGTGCCTCCTTCGACACGATCTCCCACTCAATACTGCTGGAACGCCTGGCTGGCATTGGTGTAACTGGCATTGCCCACTCCTGGATTAACTCATACTTCACTGACAGACAACAGTTTGTTCAGTTAGGAAGACAAGGGAAGACAAGGGTTCTCCTGTTTTACAGGGTGTTCCTCAGGGGTCAGTTTTGTGTCCACTCCTGTTTATCATTTACCTCCTTCCCCTGAGAAGGATCCACCGGTGTCCAGTTTCATTGCTATGCTGATGACACTGAGCTCTTCCTCTCCGCCGAACTCTCCAGCGTCTTCCTGCCAACATCGGGACTGTCTGCATTAGCTGTGTGCTTAGCTAGCAAATGGTATTTAAGATAAGATGTTCTCTAACTGAATTTTATGAACAGTACCTGCAGATAACTTTGGTCTTGTCTACAGACCCATTTGAAAGGGTTTGTAGCTGAACTTCCCATTCAAAGATACCATTTTCTTTATCCATTGCTTTGTCGTCCGTTTTATGATTGCGTTAATTGCGCCAGAAAAGTATGCTGGCTGGCATACTGTAAAATGCAACCGGATGTAGTAAGACATCCTGGTATATTTGGTTTACTGTATTTGACATTCTTTGCATTGGGGCATACTAAATCTTTTTCAGGCTTACTATACAGTATGCTGGTCTGGGTATTGGGATGCAACCTATGTGTGTGGGAGGTGAGCGCTTTTATGACCGATTGCAGCCCAGGTGCTCCTCATTATCCTGATAACCCTGCCACGAGCACATGGACACACCCACACCCGCAGATACGCCTTCAGAGGATTGTCACGTCAAACAAATATGAAGAATTAAAAAATATATTTTCCAGGCGAAACGCAACTCAGATCATGCTGCCAAAGGGAGGAGGGAAAGCTGGCAAAAATATGGCAACTGTATCAAAGCGTAAATTAATAGGCTTATCAACATCACTGCTCCCATCATTAAGCCACAAGTAGATGAGACTATAATTACAATTATATATTCCGTTAAGTCAATGTGTTGTTTAGATGTATTCTTATGGCGTGGAAGACAATTCTAGCATTATTCTTTGAGTCTCCCAGCTGTAACCCTGGCAATATTAAATGTGTCCATATTCGTGAACCGTGTGTGTAAGAGAGAACACTGTTAAAAACGTCTTTCGTTATTCAGTGTTATCTGTATTTATTAAATTCGGTTTACTCATCTCTGCTTTGCACACAAGGCATTTGCACTGTATACTTTCTTTAAAAATTTTATTGCTATTGTAGATAATATATTTCATATATTTTTTATTTTACTTCATCTTATTTTATTCTTTACTCTTATTTTACACATTTAAGCAGTTGGCAGGTTGCATTTCATTGTACTGTAAATGACTAATTAAACCTGAATTTGTCTGGTTAAACGAGCTTAGACTCAGGCTGAGTTTGTCTCGAATGTGTTATTTAGACCCAGTCTTTCTTTGGTGTAAGTGTAAGATATGTAATGGTATATGTTTCTTATAAGGTGTTTATGCTTTATGTGATAAACTTGTGTCAAAATTAGATGCATGTATGCAAGCTGGTGATGCTAGCTTATTTAATAGCCTACCAATTCAGTTGATTTGTGATTCAATTCAAATGAGGCATTGTTGCCTTAGTTTGTGTTTGATAAAGACCAACATTGTGTGTGTTTGTGTGTGTGTGTGTGTATGTGTGTGTGTATTTGTGCATGTGTGTGTTTGTGTGTGTGTACATGGTGTTTCCAAGTAACAGAGGGAGGTTTCAGAACAAGAGAAAAGGGAGGTACTTCTCTGTGCCCTCCCCCAATTGGGATCATTCCTTTTTAGGAATTGTTCTCTTATTACCAAAAACTACCTGAACACTAACATTAAGCCATGCATACATTTGAAACATCCATCTGTGTCTTACAGTTCTTCTTAATATAGTGTGTATTCTTCATTCTCTGACTAATTCTTAATTTGACCTCGTTTTTTAAAATCTGTTTCTTGCCCTTTAATCTTTTCTGCTGTGGAATACTTTTCTTTGTCTCTTCATGCCACACCCCTCCTCCTCCTGTCTCTCTGCTCCCTGTGGCTCATACTCCCTTCTCCTGACCTGTTTCGTCATAACTCTTTGCTGCGTAGCTTAGTCAACATTTGAGCTGAACACAGTTCAAAACCTTGGCAGAAAAGCAAGAGAGGGAACAAGAGTTGCTATTCCTCCTCTGGAACCTTGTTTTCCCCTAAATTCACTAGGTTATGAAATGTTCCTTATGCTGGCACTCGTCTGCACTGTCATCAAGTTAGAAGCCAGGCAATATGCTTACGCTCCCCTGCTTTTTGCACACCTCCCCCATCCCCTTCCTTCCTTCTTTCCTTGATTGACGTCACAACCACTCCTTATCACATTGCCATATCGCCAGGAGCACATACTGTATAAAGGCCCCACCAGCCCCTGAGTTCTGTTGTAAATCAAACCACAGTTGAAGTGTTCTTTAATTCCTAAAATTAAATGACTGTAACCATGCATACAACTTATCCACTCAGACCACAAATCAAGTCTATTCCTTTCAGTGCATAAATAAT
This sequence comes from Galaxias brevipinnis, assembly GCA_036023535.2. Taxonomy (NCBI): domain Eukaryota; kingdom Metazoa; phylum Chordata; class Actinopteri; order Galaxiiformes; family Galaxiidae; genus Galaxias; species Galaxias brevipinnis. The sequence goes on from JAVQIZ010160281.1 coordinate 8,314, forward strand.
AGAAAAAAAAATATAGGAGGCTTTCTATAATTAAACAGAACTTTATTTCAGTCATCAATTAACATCACTACATAATGTACAAAAATACTGAGCTTTAAAAGACAACCCAACATCTTGATTACAAATCTTGATTCGCAACATTTTACTGCAGCTTTCCAAGTTGGATGGGATCCACCTTATTCTAGAAACATCCCAATTACACTTGAACGTATCACCATCGAACACAGTGCAGTATTCAACACAATATCTAATTTGAAAGGCTGACTTGTGGTCTGACATGTATTGTTGTTTTAACTATAACAAAATCTTAGACTCCTACAGACTTTGGTCATTATGTTTGAGTATGTTTGCTTGTCGTGGGTGTGTGTTTTAATGTTTCTGGAATGAGTAGCATGTTATATTATGTGTGTACATGTACTGTTTGGTCCAGTTTTGTGTTTGTGTTCTGCCATTGTTAAACTGACAGAACCCTCTTCTGAGATTGGCCAGGAGGGCAAATGGGAAGGAGTGTAGTCAGGGATGGGTTTGGAGGCGTGACAGGGTTCAGGGGTTGTTCAAGATCTGCCTGGGACGGCCATAGCCTGTCATTCCCGCCTGAGATGCCCCCTTATTTGTTCCCATCTGCAGGCCAATGACACTTTTGCCCTCATTCAGCTGTTCCTCTGAGAAGTCCCTTCTGTTCTCTTGCGATTTCCTGTGTGCACACAAACACTTTGAGTCAAAAAAAGCATTTAAACATTTTTCCTGAATGTACCAATGCTGTATAGTGTTCCATGCCATTGGAAAGTGATAACAGAAATATTAACAAGACTCACTTATGGAACCAGCTGGGGTCTCCATGATAACTCCCATCATCTTTTGTGACAGCAATACTCCCCAGGGCCATTAAGGTCCGCTGGACAGCAGCCATGTCTTTCCCTGCACATATACACATAATAACGTATATTACGCAGCCGTTTCCTAAACCACCCCTCCTGTGGGGGCCGTACAGGAGACATCTGTTTGTATGGCTTTTAACTATTAGGACATTGTTTTAGGTAGACATTGTTTTAGGTAAGCAGTAGACCAACATTGAATAACTGTTTCAATGGATCAATTTCTCTTGCCCACTACATGTGATACTCTTAACACCCTATCTATATTTTAAAATCTAGACACAACATATTTCAATGCAGCCCAGTCAGAGTGTAAAACATTGGCACAGAGTACTGTGATTATGCACAGGTTGTCTTTAGAAAAAATGCCTTTTTTAAAGCTTTTTAAATATATGGGAGCTTCCAAACTCGGAGCCTATTGTCACAAAGCAACCCAACAGTGCTGCTGTGCATCTTTGCTATAGTTCAAATGATTTAGGCAGCATGACTTACCCTCCCAGAGGTCAACGGTCTGGAACATGTCAGTCTTAGTGAGACCATATTTTTCAGCGGCATTGAGGAACTGGGATATCTGCTCCATCTGCTTAAAGGCCATGCCGGAACTCTGGATCTTCTTGAACGGCTTGTTGTCTCCACTCAAGCTGTTGATAAGCTGACACAGAATCTAAACACAGACGTTGCAGAGGGACCCACTTAGTTTGGTAGCCTGACAAAAATAAGGATTTTCCCAAGTCTCTATTCATACATATGCACAGATATTTGAAATGCTTTATTTGGATTTACATCATGAATCTATATTGTAGCACTGGCCACAAAACTGATTCACAAAAATAAATTGTAAGAATCTGAGTGTCGGAATTTGAGGGACTTACACAGCCATCCTTGAGCCAGATCTGGAACCCAGTCTTTCCTGTCTCTGGGTCGCTCACTCCAGTGCCAACCTGGGCTTTGATCCATGCGATCAGCCTCTCCTCCAGCTCTGGATCGTACTTCTTGTCTATCTTACTCTGCACCTCCCGGCTCAGACCATATGAAGGACCTTTGTTGGCCATAGTGGTTTCTGGTGAAAACGTGTGTAAGTATCAGAATAAAATCCCTGTTTTGTCTGCCCCCCACAAGAACCTACTTCCATTAGTGTGCAAGCTACACAAATAGGGGTGTAATTGGAGTCTCCTGATCTGTGTGTGTGTATCAAGATGTATTCCATGGAATATATGTATGTCTATCATGGGACAGCAGTCACAAGATACCACAATCACCTGAAACAGAAGCTATGAGGTATCCTATATTTCAAATCAACAGTATATGATGTCCAGAGTCCTTCATGTGGAACCATAACAAGCTATGGCCATTGAACAACATCCAAAGGGTCAAAGTAAAATATAAAATAAAAATCTCTGATTTATCAGTCCCAACCCCACTCATCCCATTTGCTTGTTTATTTATAGTTTATTTCTTGTCACTCACAGTAATGTACACCTGTAAAGTACACACTAGAGAACATCAAACAGATATCTGCCTTGTTTCGAACAGCCTCTCTTGGAAACAACACTGGTTGTCTTGTTTTCTGAAAAAATCACTTTGGCATGAACTTTACTCACAACTGACAACCCTCCTGGCTGGTATTTACCAGTACTGTGCCCGAATTATTGTTAACACTGACACCGCAATCTTCCAACAACTATTGTGAATGAGAAATTAGGCCAGCTAAATTCAGTACATTTCCTTACTTCAATCTGAAAATTACAAAACTAATGTAGCCTCTCAAATGTAAATATAGAAGTAGATATTTCAAATGCAAGAGAATTTACAGTTGTTTGCAAAAATATTTCTCTCTATTTGTGACATCTTCTTCCTGTATTTGCGTGGGCGTCTTTGCTAATAAATCTGCTCAAACAATGGAGTTGCACATTTACACTAAAATGAATTGTGTTTGGAAATGGTGTAACAGCTGTTTTTGAGTAATGTATATTTGATCTATGATATGTTTGCATAACTTGTCGATGTGGGTTTGCATAATACTGTGCACAGCTGCAGGTAGTACAGTGTCATTTACTGAACCGTGCATGCTGGTACATGTTTGTCTTTTCCACAGCCTTACAGGAAACTATCATTTATGTTGCAAGAAGGAAGCACACTGGCAGTTAAGCAATAACCTACATCCCATTTTGTGATCTGTGCTGCACGTTGAGTCTAAAACCTATGTGGCACAGAGACATTCTAAAGATCTAATAAATAAATAAATAAATAAATCACATAATAGGAACAGGCACACAAAAATAATGTAGAATTTAGTACAAAATGAAACTTTGACAGTTTGTTTGTATGTGCGTTCTACACATACAATTTCTAGTAGAGCCTTTCAATTTCCCTCAATATGTGGTCATTATTACAGCTGGTGTTGTCATCTTAACTGTATTTTGTGCAACACAGCTATTGCCAGTATTGAATTGAGGCCTGTATGTTGCCTACATTCGTCCCTACTTCTGTTAGCCTTTGTTTGATTTGTCTAGAAACTAGAAATGCATTTCCCTGCGCAAATGCGATGTGATGCATCGCAGTTGTTGGACTGATCGCCTTAGCACGCAGAACCTACCCCTGCAGCACAAGCGGACTGCGGTCCAAACCCTGTTTGTTGACAAGGGGGCTTATTGCTGCTAGATCGGTAGTGCCTCTTCATCATAATATAATGG
>JAVQIZ010160298.1:0-29543 GCA_036023535.2 Galaxias brevipinnis
CGTGGAGACGTCGGCCACTGAAAGAGGGAGGACGTGAGCGTTTGTTCTGAGTCAGACCCATGAGTCTGGGCTGTTCATCCGCTGTTCAGCCATAACCGTGACTCAGACAAGGTCATCAAATCAATCCTCTCTGTTTCATTAAGAGTCCGCCCTTTAGACACAAAAAGGATATCACTAAAGTGTATAAAGTATATGACTTCCAAATCAAAGTGTCAGACATGCCACAAACAAAGCTAGTTTCAGGACGGTGGCGAAGGTCTGTTCTAGAACTCGGAGATTCTCCCTCCATTAAACATTCCTTTGGCTTTTTCACACTGTAGGAATCCGTCTGGCCTGGTCTCATCTGGGACGCCTCTTATTGCATCCCAGCGTGGGACAGAGCAGATGAGCGCTCCCTTACCTCCATGTTATTATTATGTCTGCTCGTCTGGAGCCCTCTACTGTGCTGGCCTCACTAATGCACTCCCAAAAACACAGGACTTCCTGACTGTGGCGGAGTTCATTCCCTTAGAGGGGAAAGGGATGCAGCACAAGGTGGTATAATTTTTTTTAAAGCATATAGAATGAATATTTACAGTATTATTCACCAAACTAATGTATTCTAATCAGAAACCTATTCATCTTTCTAACTATACTTTTCATTATCGTCATTTCAAACGAACGATACATGTAATGTGGTTTAGACAACTAATCGGTGTACGGCCCCAAAAAGGGTTGGATTAACTTTCTCCTGGGCAGACGCCCACTGATCTGTTGGCTGTAAGGCCATCCTGTCGCAACATGTAGATAAGAAGATCTAGCTGGAAATCAGCGCTGTCCTAGTGTACACGGGAAGCCGGAGCAGACTGGGGTCTACAGGCTGAACAAAAGACACACATGGCTCCACTGCACAAACATCCGGACATCCTTCTGAATGTGGTGAAGAGACAACACACGCACACACACGTACATAACACACACACACACACACACACACGTATACATCACAGGCTGGACATTTCCAATTTGTGTTGCATCTCTGTTTTATTGCTGAAACCCATCCCAGGTCAGAACAGGTTCTATTCAGGGTTTTTTTTCTACCAGTGAGGGTTGTGCTGGCAGTGCTTTCTACAATGTATGTCTTTGTGGTGTGCTTTTAGTGCCCTTGATGCTTATCACCATTTCCCCACAGCCACGTACCAACATCCTCTCTGACCCCCCACAACAGACACACTCAGTCACATGACGGAGCGCAGAATAACAAAGAGAGCCCACCACACAGCAGAGCCGTCCGACCGTGAACATGAATCCATGGCCTCTACTTCACCACACTGTCCCCCACTGACTTTTGTCTTTTCTCAGCAGGGGATTTCTGCTCCTTGCTCCAACTCAACCGCACATTGCACTACATTCTCTCACCCTTTATGTCAAACACACACGCCCTCGTTTATCTAAAGAAGCCAAGTTGATAAAAACGTGTCACACCACACCAGGCTGTGGGATGTCACTTCCTGTCAGGTTGATTGCGCTGCCTGCTGGGTTTCCTGTTTTCACTCTGCAGCCCTCGTTTCACAGCTTCAAAGGGTGGGGTTAACGGGGATGAGTTTACCCACACTGTGTGGTACAGACAGCCAGCACACCCACTTCTCCTTCCCCAACACCAAACCCCCCCCCCCTCCTCCTCCCAGTCTGTTAACGAGACGCAGGCCAGAGCAAAGAGTCGCCGTCTTGTTGTGTTCAGACGGCTCTGCCGAGAGGTCAGAGGTCATATAATCACTTAGATCCAACATAGCCTAACTCCAGATGCGACATGGCCCGGTCAGCAGTCCTAAATCCTTTGGCCCTCAGTCCGTGTTTCCATGGTAGCAGGGCTGTTTTTCTGTTCCACTTTTCTACTTGCTTTTGCACAGACCAACACAAACAAATGCATTTCATACAATGCAGATGCATTTCAAAATACTGACGTCAACGGATACATTGGTGACTGACATGTTCAACAAATTACAACAGTTCATCATTTACAATAAGCTGATGAAAATCAGGAAAAGGGTCCCTCAAACTACGCAAGTAGTCTGTGGCTAAATAAATCTGAAAACGATTTCCTCAAACTACGCAAGTAGTCCGTGACACAACAAACGACCACGCTGTACATGACTTCATTTTGTAGGCAAATATGAAATTCTTTAAAGACTTTTCCAACAGAGGCCTTTTTGTTACGCCAGGGCACAACAGACACACTCCAATCAGGTTTGCTTTTCTCTGCGGTATGAAGAACTGCCTCGGGGGCCTTTCTCCACCTGTGTTAGAACCGACGAAAAACACACACTAGAAAGGGACGGAAGAGACAAAAGGGGAAGAAAAAATGAAAATGAGAAGGGAAAGGGAAGGGTAGATATGGCGTGGGTAAGTGCTCCATGTGACTGAAAGGGGGCCAGGTCCTGGGGAAGTGTTATCCTCTCCACTGCCCTAGCCCTTGCCCTGGCCTGGCTTCAAAGGTGGCAAACTGGTGCTCAATTCTCTGTCAACCGATAAGATATGGGCATACTATTCATAGAACAGAGTTGAGGTTTTGTTGGCATCGACCTGCACACAGGACTCTCAAGATGAGTAGACAGTGGGCTAGATGCAAATCGAAATCAACCGCTAGACTCAACGGTCGTAACGGCAATAGTAACTGAGATGCCTTCTGTGTGGTTTTTATCGTCATGGCAATATTTGTAATACCTATGGAAGTGAAGCTCCACACCCTGCTGACACTGCCAATACCAGCACTGATATCCTCTTGTCACAACCAGAAAGCCTTCTGCTATCTTCATGTGTACTATGCAGGCAATTTGTGCAGCATGGAGAAGTCTGTGTGTGTGTGTGTGTGTGTGTGTGTGTGTTGTCTCATGATTTTATGACCGTAGAAAAGTCCACAATGCACAACATTACCCTCACACACACACATTCGATTGGATTAAGCAAGCTTTGAGAAAATGTCCCCCTGAAGTAGAGAGCGTACAGCGAGTTGAAAAGAGGGCTAAATATGATTGTGGAGAAGGCTAAACAATAACGGACCCGTTAATGCCTGGCGGGGCTCAGTGAAAGCAGCCCCCTCAGATCTCTCAGAGCTTCGTCATTAGACCACCATTAGTGGAGAGACAGCTCAACTTCACAGCCCGGAGACCACCCACGTCTTAAGTGGCAGAGACAAATGAACCAGGGCCTGGTGGCCCTATGTGTGCCAGCCAAGGGGGGGCCATAGAGGACTGCAATGGCCAATGGAGAATCAGAGAGTCTTTTTCCCGCAGCCAATCAGGAGAACAAAGGCAGCGGCTCATAACAGGATCAGTCAGTCAAAAGGTTCCCTGTTTCCCTAACACGATTAAACGTGACGCAACTCCAGTGGACTAATTAAAGCTGCCCTCATCGCAGAGCAGCACAACGACAGAACACATGAAACAATACAGAAAAGGAGGCTTCACCTGTCCGTCTAGCTCCACAGGCTAAATTGTTTTCATGTCAGCGTATGAAAATGGAAATGTCCTTGCTAAAATGTAACTTTCCTTCGAATATGAGAAAGGGGTATTCTGAGATTAGCTTGCATATTAAATATGTATAACTTGCTTAGGAAGGATCAGACCATGAAAGGACTTAAAATGCATTTAAAGCTAATTCCATACTCTGTGCCAGCCATTTTGTTTAATGTTGAAACTTAGCTGCTACACCAGGCCTGTTCACACACCTGTTGCTTGTGGACGGCCCCTGTGGTTGTCAAAATGTACCAAAAGAAAGTTATATTACAAATCTTGCCTGGCTTAAATCAATTGATAGAACCAGTCTGTCTCTTCTTATAGTATTTCGTATTTTCTTTCACATCTGTTTTCTAGTATTTGGTGTAAAAACATACCACAATGACAATATCCCCACATCGTGTTTCACAAAACGTACTAAAAGGAGTTTTGTTTTTTTTATCCAATGGGTTACCAAATGTGTATTTTTCTTCTTTATAACTACTCACTCTGCCATTGTGAGTATGTTAATTCATAACTGCTGGGGAACAGGCTTGTCTCATATGACATTTACGAGACATCAGGTAATCAGACAAAATAATTGCCACATATTATCATATTCATTCCATAAATGTTAATAATCATGTTATTTTAAGAACAAAACAAAAAAAACCGTGGGGTGGTTAAAAATCAGAGGAAACTATCCGAGTTGGTAGTGTACCTTAAGTAAACAAGGCCAGAGATCACTAAGCAGCCACATTCTATTCAGAAGTTCATGATCCCAGATGAGGCTTTCCCCATGTTTAAATTACACTGGCAATTTGACTTGCGCGCAAAGATAGATGTGATGTAATCAGTTTGATGTACAATGTTTGGATAAGTGTTAATCAAAATAAGCAAACTACACTGAACTTACCGACGCCGTCTTCAGACTTTAACACCATTTTGCCAACGATTTGGTATTCCAGATGAAGTGAGAGGCGTTACTTCTCTGTGCTTCAAAACCAAATCTTTGCTCAGTATCGATCAATTGATCAACTCACTTTTACGTTCCCTTGCGAAAACTATAGAAGTTCGCTGTGTAAAGAAAGGAAGTTCGCTCTACAGCTCAAAGGGAGTGGTTTCCAGGACGAGGACTTTGCTCAGCCAATCTTTCCTCAGAAGCTTGAAGCCAGTTGCATTCGGTGATGCAAAGAGCCTGCCAGATGACGCGCTCGACGCCTCTGCGTAGTAGTCGGTTATGCTTCCACCCTGTTGCTTAGGGGCCGCCCCGGTGCAGTTTCCCAACAAACACTCACAACCACAAGCACACATACACACACACACACACACACACACACACCGACAAAGACAAATGTGCACACACACACGGCCTGTTGTTGGGACGACGGCAGCCGAGTTGAGTGGGGGCAGGGGAAGTGATTGACACACACAGGCAGGGACTATAAGAGCATTGTTGCTGATTCGTCTTTTTCCCCAACAGTTCCTCACCAACACATTCGTGTTTTTGTGGAGATATTCGTTTAGAAATGTAGCTTCCATGGGCCCAGTTCAAAAACTTGCAGCTGAATATTGTTAACTCACTGCTTACAATATTGTTATAGAATAACAGCAAGCTGAAAATCATTGATTTACTTAATGTTATTATTAACTTGGATGTAGGTTTTTATCCAATTTTATTTAATTATTTACAGCTCATTATTCTAAGACAGGAAATAGGGCAGCACACAGACTCTCTGTGGACTATACACCTAAGAACAACCGCCAGTCACACAAAGCTTATCCTAGTCATTCATAGCACAAAACTTGTTCATCCACAACAAGAATGTGTTGCACAACAATAATTCGATATGCACAGCAAAATGTACCAGACCAGTAAAACATAATGTTGCCCATGTTCCCTCCATGTAGGTTAGCCTAAACCTCTTACATAGTTTTCAGAGTTTTCATTATATAAACTATAAAGTAGCATACACTAGACACGGACCTGACTGTAACTGTACATAGGTTCAGCAGCCAGACATGATAGGAGCATGTTCCAACCTGTCGGGGTATCAACATTAGCCAGGAAGAATGCTGCCTAAGCAGGTATTGGAAAGTAAGGCTGTTGTAGGGCATTTTTAACCTTATCCCTCTTCCAAAAGGCTTAGACATTCCCCTCAGTGTTCGTTCGACTGTATTATTAGAAAGGCAGAGGGTCAGGTCTCCTGTGTTGCCTCTCTCTGGTCTGCTCTGGAGCTGGAACAATAGACATAGTGTACAGTCATACTGCAGAGGAGACTCCAAGACAGTCCCTGCTAGATTACCTGACTGCTTTTCTGTTATAGTACCAATTGCATACTGAGAGGACATTTACACTTTAGATGTAATACTGCGAGTTGAGTTATCGTCCAAACTTGTTACCGTCCTTGATCAAGGATAATAGTTGTCCTTGTGGTTAACAACACTGGTGTATTGACCCTGTTTTTTGAAGGGCAGCAAATAAATATCTCTGTTGTTGTTCTGCAAGTCTTGGCCTACCCTTCTGATAGATTACACAGTTTTGTGGAAAAAAACAGTCTTCACGTCAGTTTTGATTGTATAATCGGAATGAATCATTACGTGAGCATTGACAAAGGAAATACAACTCATTTGTCAGTGTACTTAACCTCTACCTCAAAGGAGAGTGTTTTCCAAGGACATTCACAGAATACTTATAACCCGGTTACTACATGTTCAGAACAGTTTAATGGCTTAGTATAAACAGGTGATAGTGGAGAAAGAACTGAGCGAAACAGTTGTGCTTTCCTAGCTCTTATCCAACTGACCGGACATGGCTGACTTCTACATGAACCATGGCAGTGTACTAGCAGTCCTCATATGTGATTCAAATGATTACTGTAATAACTAACTATCAAAAACAATAATTATGTAAGCCCCAATATGGAAATCAATTATTTAAACAGTTTAAGTTCAAGTTTTAACTGCTAACGCAGACTGGGTGAGTTTTTAGCTACACGTCCCCCTCACATAAACATGCAGCATAACTGTATGGGGAAGTGAAAACGATAGACATTTTTCAACACAAAAGCGCCTATTGTATATTTAGAGCAGAAAGTGATTCAGGAATTTGGCTGCTCTTAGTTTCCCTGCTTCCCTATCTACATGAATACTGTAAAAATGAGGATGCTCAGACTCATGGAGTACACAGTAAACAGACGGTTTGGGTAAAGTTTGGAAAGTATCAAACTAGACTAAACTCTATAGTAAAGACGGCTTTGTTTAATGTTACAACGTTTGATTATAGTGTTTGATCATGGGCTTCTTAGGTGGTCAAAAAGTAGGACTTGGGCTTGGAAGGGTTATGACCGTTTGGGTATGTGGTGCTCCAGCATAAAATGGAACAACTACAAAAAACAACGCAGTGCATGAACAATCCAACATTGACACAATGTACATGGATTTGTGTTCAGAACACAGCAGATGCTTGTTTGGCCTATTCCTGGAACGCTCACTTCCCTCGTATTGTTGCTCGTGGCCAAGGTTGTTGTAGTCACAATGCGGAATGTGGTTTCATAGAATTGGCCCATTAAGTCTCAACTCAAGTCTTGGGGTGGGGTTAAGTTGAGACAATAAGCTTCAGCATTCTAAGCGCATGCGAGCAGAGTTGGCTGCAGCTCTTAAAACACAAAACGTAAACTTTCGATTTGAAATCCATTTTGTAGGTTTGATCGACGCAGGCACATTTTGCACCCACATCCACAAAGCACTGTGAGTCGGCCATCTCCTGCACACTGTGCATATATATATATTAGTATCACTCCAACGGCTTAGTGCTGGAGAGAGTGTGAGTCATGTGGGTACATCCTGTGGGCAGAGCATTGTTCTCATGTTGAAGAGGCACCGCCCTGCCAGCTCTATAATAACAGTCCTGCCTGCTCTCATATGCCAGCCGGTCTATCAGACCCACCTCTCGGGACAGGCTCACTATCGCTCTCAGCTTATCTACCCGTAACCTCCCTGCACTTCTGTGCTCATGACACAACTATGGAACGGTTAAAGGGTATCAGACAGGGCACTAGCTGCCTGTGAGGTCTGACTTGGAGATGGTTGGATACAAATTTTTCTTAGCCTCTTCAATCTACAAATGATATGAAACAACCCCCACAAAACAGACTACATATCAAAATATTATGTGCGTGGCCGTTAGGGCGCTACTTAATCACCTGGTTGAGCAAGGCCTGGGCCGGGCAAACATATCTAATGCTAACCGTTAATGGAACGTGCGAGCGAGCTGTGTGATGACTGGATGCGTTAGCGCGGTTGGGGTCCTATGGAGGTCACGTCTCCGCGGTGATGTATTAATGCTCATTTAATTCGGCAAGTAATTACTGAGGTAGGTTAATGGCTAATAGAGTTTTTGAGAATGTGCTTATGGATGGGAGCTGGCTTTGCATTTATTAGGCGGGCTACATTTTCGTTTGAATTTTTTTATAGTCTTTCTAAATTAGATGTGTTCTTACTGTGAACTGAACAAAAATAAAAAAGAACATATCCTCAATTATAACTTTATTTAACCACGTCAGTTAGCTGAGAAGGGATTCTCTTTTACAGTGACAACCTGGTCCAAGTGGCAGGCAACATGACAACACACAGAACACATTCACAGCACGATACTGTCCTATGGGCTCCTGAAAAGTCAAGAGTGACCTCTGTAGGTCATTTGAATATATTACAGCTTGCTGAGAGGAAAAATGGGTTTTATCACTAAAATCCAATCCAATCAAAATGCAATAATAATAAGCTGTTAGCCAAACAATAACAAAGATAGATAGCATCTAAATATATCCTAACCATTACAATTTGTAACAATTGGTCAAATAACATGAAACTATTTAAATAATTGCTGTATGCTTATTTACATTCTGAACCATATGAATTTTCGCTTTTGACTTCTTCAAATCATCATCATCATTCAAGCCATTACTTCTGCCTCATCTCAGATTCTCCTCAATGTACCGAGCTATGGTTTAAAGACTTGATTTCTTATATTTAAAATTCCCTACACTATTGAAACAGATTGTCGGGGTTCACAAGGTTAATAACGCGTTACTTATTCCCTGCCTTTAAAAAAAAAAAGAGAAGCTTTTATCAAAACACCTTGAAAATGATGGCAGGCATCTCTCTTCGTCGAACACAAGGCATTTTCAAGGCTGGTGCCTCCTTTCACGGGGGCTCTTTAAGGCCACATCACTTGTGAGTCTATCGACGTGCTCATCCAACCAAGCCCTATGCTCTCTCTCTTGTGGGAGGTAAGCGGCAAGGAATTAAAGTGCTCAATTACCGACATGAATCATAATAATGATAGTCCGGAAGACTTCAGTTTACTTGGTTTGTGTTTGTGTGCGTGTGCGCGTGTGTGTGCATGTGTTTATGTGTGTGTCAGGTATTTTACTGAGTGATTGTTAAGTACTATCATTCAAATCTACTTGCATTTTTCCAATTTCTGCTTCACCATGTAAACAGAAAACCAGATGAGGGTTCAAATCTGCCCTGCCAAAGGACTTGCAGCTGACGTAAAACCATTCCAGAACCAGTGTCGTGACGTTCCAATGCTGCATCTGATTTGGTGTGTCATTTCCAAATGGCCAACCCATCAATGTAGCATGGGAGTGACAATAATGGGTCCTTTGCTTATCAAGGGCCTCCAGCAAAATGTCAAAGCCCAGTCAGCCACCAAACCCACACACTCATACATACAGGCACACATGCAAACACACACACACACACACACACACACACACACACACACACACACACACACACACACACACACACAAAGCCTTGGAGAGGGTTTCTGATCTATCAAAAGCTCCACTGTGTGAGGGACCCTAAGGGACAGTGTCTTGAATGGTGAGCGTGAAATACTGAGTGCTCCCGATGAAGTGAGGCCTTCGGTTTGGATCCATGCTTGAAACAAGTCTCTCCTTCTCCAACACTTTCGCCCAGAGCTTAGGCTGAAGTATGCAGCCACTATACAGCACTACCGAACCTTTCCTCAGGACTGCTAAACTCACGCGTCACTCTCAGGACCTGGAGGATGTCCTCTGGGTCTAATGATAAGACTCTGGGAGGATGTGCAGCACACCCCGATGCTATGCTCAGTCTGTCACAGACATGTCTGAAAGTGAAACGTCTTGAGGAGCCAACGACCGTTCACGGTATACAACAGTCCTATTTCATTTGGATTATACATTTCTACATAAACGTGTACTTTACAGCTACAGCTCAATAGGCAGCAGCCAGACTGACGTTCACAGAGGGTTAGATTTAAGTATGAAAACGTGACAAATATTTATGGCATAACTAGTATGGAAGCACACATTTACCCCCATTAGCCGGTTTGGTTCCTGTTTATAAATGTTCTCCTTCCAGTCAGTGCATACAGCAGTGCCATTGGTATGCTAGTGTATTTGTGTGTGTGTTTGTGTGTGCGTTTGTGGGTTTATGGGTTTTTATTTCTTGCTGATAAACAGATATGGTGCCATGGTAAAAAGAAGCCCCACCAAACAGCATGCAGGAAGCCTGATTGACTGGGCTTTGAAAGCAGGGGCTTTGTAGATGCTGTGCGCTTCGGTCTGGATTCCCACATTCAAGGCCCTTTGAAGTGGCAGGCAGACAGAGCCAGTCTGGCCCAGCATCTGATACAGGGAGAAACTATGATTGTTAGCAGCAGGTTGCCAACCTCTTCCGCCTACTGGATCTTAGGTAACAAATAACACTACATCCTTTATTTGCCTTGGTCATTCAGAAAAACTAAAAACATTTGGGATCATCTAAACACAATACTTTCACTGACTAATATTTCAAAACAACACATTCAAATGACTATGTTGTAGCAAATCATGTTAAGCCAGAACTTATTTATCAATCACACATCAGCAAGCAACAACTGCCTCCTTGTATGACAAATGCAGAACTCCTACAGCGAGCTGATTTAGCAAATAACCTCCGACATAGAACGCTGCTGACGAGCTACTTTCTTTCTCCAGAACAGCAGTCACCCTATATCTCGGTCTCCACAGCTGCTCCTGACTCCTCCGCGAGGCCCAAAAGGGGCAATTTCCATGTCAAACGGCACAGCCGGAGCAGCTCTTAGTGCCATGATGCCATCCACCTGACTCAGAGCACAGACGGGGTCTGTAATTGCCCTGATATTAATCGGCTCATTATCATCAAGGCCTCTCGTTAAAAGACCGGCGGCCTTTCGGGATCAGTCTTTCCGTCGGGGCTGGCCTTGCCCTCCCTTCTCTGGCATGTTCTGAGTCACAACACCGTCTTTAAAAAAGCCACTGTCTCAGTTACACGTGGAGAGACAGTACATTCTGAGATAGTACATTCTGTTGGAAGGGGGCTTGAACATGCAGGACAGGAATGATAACGCACTGGTGAGGTTTATTTATTAAAAAAAAAGATACCACATTCAGAACGTAGGCTTACAGCAACACGACTTTCCTGTAAGCGAATGAAGTGAGCCACTCGTTCGCCTCCTTAAATTAACTTGACGGTGTCGATGATTGCACCGAATGTCCGGCCAATCAGATGTGTCACATCTCCCTCCGGTGAATAACACGTGATTCACTCACATGCGAAAATGTCAAGTCCACACACGCCCCACGACGAGGGCTCAAAAGGTCAGCAGCCCAGGCACTTGATAAGACTACACGGGTGCAATGCAAGGCAGGGCTGAGCAAAACCGTGCGTCTAGTGGTCAGGAGACTGTTGCCATGACATGGAGGTCCTGAGACTTCAACCCCCTAGCTCACGCTGGGTCACGTGACAACGAAAGGTACTGACACCGGTCTTTTCCTCTACATTGCCTAAGCCGCGTGTAGAACTGCACAGCCAGGCCCTGTCACCGTGGCAACTTCCATAGAAACTATGCTGCCATTGTAGTCTTGATTGCGCAACCCAGTGGTTCAGAGTTCCTCTTTCCCCTGTCTAAAGACATCTCTTTTCTGCATGCGTGACCTTAGTGCTGACTAAAGAGTTTCCATATCACTGTGACGGCCGCGCTTACCCAATCCTTTTGGATGCACGCAACAAGCTGGCGAATCCCACGGCAACAACAAAACAACAACAGAGACCAGGAATAGTGTTAACACTCTCACAAAAAAACAACACTACATTAGTAGGCTAGGCATTCCCACCAGCGCACGGTCTCAATTGGATCACAACCGTCTTCAACATAACCCACGCCCCTTATGCTTTCACAATGCCGCTTTGACACGGCTCAGTTTTAATCTGTGTTGTTGATACAATCAAAAGGGAATTGAGACTTCTAGAGAGACAGATGGGATTAGCCATAAACAGAATCCGACAAAGAAAAATTATTAAACAGAGAGGAGGGACTGGGTAAGCAAAATAGCAGGCTCATAAACTCTACGCCTCCCTCCTGGCTGAGCACTTACAGCCGGAGGCTATAGGGGCAGCTTATCTGGGTTTAAATCCAGATCCTAAGTTAAACATGGCCTTCCCCTTTTTTTGTATCGGAGACACATCTTCGACTGCTGTGAGGAGAAAGAGGAGGCTGCTGTGGAAGGTGTGTCGGTCAGGATGCGGTCAAGTCTCAAGAATGTAGACGTGACGTGTGGGAGGACCAAGTTGTATGTCACAGTGTCTGAAGAGGCCGGATAGTGCCAAGAATATTTGGTACATATCTAGACAAGGTCTAAAGTAACATTTATCTGCAAGTTTTGTGTGTGTGTGTGTGTGTGTGTGTGTGTGTGTGTGTGTGTGGGATGTGTTGTCCGTTGGCATTACATTTGGTCATTAATGACATTAGCAACCAGGGCTCCTGTCCTCTGTTAGTACTGTGCATGGCTGAGAACGAGAGAACTTAAGCTGACCTTAATGGGAGCGGCTTGTTAGACACAACAAGTGTATCTGCTCAACTTCTACTAACCATCCCGGGGGAATGCTGCTGGACACACACGCCCGTGTAAACACACACGAACGAGAGCGTGCGCGCACGCACACCCACGCGCATATGTCCATGTAAACACGAATACACGGACAGACACACAAACCGATATTCAAAATATATGGAAAACTTCTACTTCCTTTATGGATTGTCTTATTGTATTGTAGCCTTGTGATCTTGTTGTGATATTCAAAGAGATTCTGATTGATGAAACAGTTCCACAACAAATACATGCACAACGCCACCAACACAGTGTTACTGATAGCGCCGTCATTCAAATCCAAACACTTCAAATCCAAACACTTCAAAGTTGAAATAGGAGCACACCTAGTCTTAAAACTCATCTAATTACAGGACATTGTCAGGATGTAAACACACCATTTAATGGTTTTACAGCAAAACAACGAGATCTGTGCCCTATGTGAATTTGATCACATTGAACCCCCAACGGTTGACTCTCACCTGGTGCTTGCTGGGCATCCTTCACTGCTGGACACAAAAACGCCTGGAAGCTGGACACGCAAAGTTCACTCACTGTCCCCATGGCTAGTCCACTCTCTGACTGCGATGAGAGCCTCTACGTTTGAGTGTGTGTGCGCGTGAGTGAGTGAGTGTGGGTGTTTTGATATTATCTGAGTGGCTATCTTCCACGGCACGGTGAATCAGACGGAGGTGGAGAGAAGAGAAGTTGTCATCGTCAAGGCCAACCTTCCCCGTTGAGAGACACCGCTCCGCTCCTCGTACGCCTCAGCCTGCCGTGGCTCCCATGACAGAATCCCTCCCCGAGTCCTGCTGCGTGTCAGTGGGCTTCAAGTCATCCAAATCCACGCTCCTCCGCTCCTCCGGCACTTCTACTCGGAATCCCACGCCGAAATCTTTCCTCTTCTCCCTTTCGGTGTGTCGGAACTCCCCGTTGCTTTCTCCCTCTTTCCCCTTTTGCACTCTGTTCCTCTTTCCCTTCCGACTCCCTCTCCCTCACCCCTCCTTTTCTTCCCTCTCTGGCGCTCCCTGGTAACTCTGCACTGTACTGTTGGAGATATTCTTAGACCAAGCAGATTGCACCACGCTCAAACCCGTTTACCACGCCGCGTCTTTAAGAGCACAGATTAAAACACCTTCTGGACAAATGAACTGTTGGCTGTTTCTTGTACTTCCTCTCTCTCTCTCTCTCTCTCTCTCTCTCTCTCTCTCTCTCTCTCTCTCTCCTAACACAATCTTTCTCAACACACAATCTACTTGAGCTGTGGCAACATGACCTCAAGCAGCAAATAATTACATGGTGCATACCAATCCAGCTACATTGTTTCTTACATGACATATTATAACAAAGGAAAAAGCCTCCTCTACATAATGCGCTATTAAGAAGTCATGCTATTATCTGTGTAGGACTTTACAGGTGCTATCTCAACACGACCATATAGACATGTCCCTGTATCCCTAAGTAGCACAGGCATTTAAACATCCTATATTATTCTATTCACTATCATAATATTGGCTAAAAAGCTCATATGTTCAAATGAGAATTGTATTGTTGCCTGGCAACAGGTTAGAAAATGTTATTCTTCCTGTGTGACAGTCAGGGAAGTAGTTGTTTTAATATGTTATTCTCAATCGCTCTCCTTTATCAAAGTTAAATATAACACAATCAGACTAGCGCTACGGAAAGACACATGAAGCCTCTCCTCACACCAAATGCCCACAAACTGAATAGACACACACACACACACAACCCCGACGCGCACACACACACACAAACACACACACCCACATACACACCACCAAACACAGACGCACACACAGGCATAACAAAGTAAACCAATCAGCAGGGAGACGCAGACTTAATCAAATGCAAACCTGCAGGTTTCACTTTAGACGATCATTTCCTGTCATTTGAACAAAAAAAATGAATTAACATCAACACCATGAAAGCAGCCACGGTACCACCATAACCGTGGGTTCTTCCAGCTGCCAATCACGCGGCCCTGTGTCAATCACTCCAGAACTCTAAAAGCAGCCCCTCCTTCAGCGTTAATCACTCAGGATCAACTCCTCCCTCTTCTCCCTCCCTCCCTCCCTCTCCTCGCTCTCGACTCCGCTATTCAGGGCTGCGCTGCATGCACAGCACTTAGGGCCGTGTCAAAACCGTCAGACCCTGGGGCCAAGCAGTAAGAGACGTGGGGTCTTTGCCCCAGAGACGTTGAGTTGACACCAGGGCATTGGGATACCCCGACCACGACTACAACCCAGCGTGTCGCTAAAGGGACGGGGAGGGCTGGCGGAGTGACCTCAGACTGCCCAGGGAAGCACCAGAGGAGGGACAGGGTCTGGACCCAGCACAAGCTGCGGAGTCAGGCGTGTGGACAGGCCAAAGTGCTGCAGCTGCATGTCACCCAGAAGAACAGGCCTGTCGCTGGAGGAGGCAGAGCGACTCGTTAGAGTCAGCGGAAATATTGCCTCCGCTTTGTTTTTGGGTTTTTCTTCTTCTTTTTTTTTATACGCAGGGCATCGCCGTGCTGTCCTGGGTGTGGGAACGTTTTTTAAGTGTGAGTGCATGCTTTGTTGGTGGGTCACTGAGCACCTGCAAGGGAGCTGGAGACGCCTAGCAAGACCAGCTGGGATTGGGATATTAGTCAAGGAGCAGAGAGTGTGCAGACTGTTCATCTGTGTTCACCTGTAAGCATGAAGGCCAAAGAGGTTCTGATCAGTAGAATGGTCTTTAAAGGCTACTGGGGATGTTTAGTACTGCACCATGAGAGGCTGTGGCTATTTCACAACACGACAGAAGACCGACACTACTCATTTCGACACGCAGACAACAGCCAGACCAACATGTCATTATGAATAATTGATGGGAGCAAAAACGGCACCGCTAATTGAGCCAGCATTAGTTGTATGTTCTAATTATATGTCCCGTGAGATATGACCGCCACCCTCATTTTCTTCTCATGATGGATGGCTTTCTTAACTGCAGAACAAAAGATTGTGTGTTCGCAGACCGACAATGCTCACATGCTTCCCACTAACCTAGTAGAAGTTATAAAGTTGAACTGAAGAGGAACAGCTGTGGGCTTTGGGGTGAGCCTGTGGGGACAGAGCTCAGCAGTTTATTTTTTAACCGTCATGCTTCAAATGTATTCCCTCGAGACTACCAAAGGGCCGACTTGAATTTAGGTTAACTTCTGCACTGATGATCAGCATTCACATCCTTTCTGTAAAGACATATTTTAATATGCATGATTTCATCTTGATCAAATCACCACAGCAGATGTGTGCCTCTTTTAACACCAGGCTCACTGCTTACCCTTTCTGGGCCGACTGCTGCAGCCACTGTTGCTCACGTCTGCCACCATGTGGACTATAGAGGTAACGACACCCCAGCACTTCAAAACACTTCAATTCACCCCACACAACCTCGACTATACTGCAGCTCGGCTCAACGCTTTTTTTGAGAACAGCAAGCCTGACATCAGCCCAGCAACGAGTCCTCAGATGTCCTGTATACACTGCAAAACGTGAAGAAAATACCTATATAAGTAAAGTCAAGTAAGTTTGAAAAAACAGAGAACCCCACTTGATGGATTGAACTCCAAACAATTCCCACGAGGCATCCGAGAGCACGTTGAGGAGGTTTGGTGACGTTCCACGGCTGTTAAGAGAGAGCGAGAGCCTGCAGAGGTCTCTGCTCCGTGTTGGCGGTGGAAACTCCCACACAGCAGGCTGCTGTAGCATCCCTTCCAACAGCAGGCTGCTGTAGCATCCCTTCCAACAGCAGCCTGTGAGAGAGCAGCAAAAAGAGAGGCCTCTGTCTGGCTCCTGCGTTATGAATCCATATAGGTGGAGGGGTTAAACAGTCATTATGCAAGGGAAATACTTCGTGCAGCAATGTTGTGAAACCACTGCAATGGCAGTCTTACAAGTTCGGGAAGAAGGAGGACAAGGCTCTTGAATTTACGCCCGCTCAAAAATAATATGTCTTCATGCTTTTTTCCCCCAGGTCGTTCAGACCTGTATGTATCGTGACCACAGAATGTGGTTAGAGGCCCACATCAGCAGGGATCCAACTATTGTTAGGTTTATGATACCTCTCAGTGCGGGGACAGATCTAACAGTGCAGCTGGCCTAAAAGCTTTTCTTATCAGAGATGTTCGACATGAGTCCACATAGCGAGACACTGTGCTGGGGAAAGCAACGCTGAAGTGGACCTCGGATCAAGAGAAGGCACAAACATTATTTACCAAATGTTACACTTTCTACAGTTCTAAGCCAAAATGGCAGTCAGAGCATACCCTGGAAGTCTCTGTTGACCTAGAGGGCCGCTTGAAGCAGGTTGAGAAATGCAGGCAACCTCTCCACTGAAAACTGAATATAAGGCTGGCAGGCTTATTACTGGTATACCTTAAATGTTACCTGCCTTGAGTGTCATAAGCAAAATAACACTCATTCACTGTTGCAAGCGAAAGTAATGGGTCTCTTGTGTCTCTGAAAACACACAATACTTGACAGAAATACAATGAAATGTTTCCTTTCTTTCTTGAGCATGCTGAGCAGTCTGAGTGCTGGCCTTTCAGTGGGTGAGGGAGAGATGATGATATGACACACGAAGTCACTCAAATCCATGTGCCGGTTGTTTTGATGGGAGAAGTGTCAGGAACACTGAGTGGTGTTGGTTTGGATTTGCTGAGTACATCAGTATGTCCCCTTTCCTCCTCCACAGACAATTACATAACCCTGGCCAGGCCACAGAAAATAAATGAAAACAACATCCTTAAATGATAGAACATATCGCCCATACGGCTGGACCATTTAAACTTTCCCATACACTTTCCAACCCTCACTTGTGTGCTGTGTGACTCATCAAGAGAGAGAGAGAGAGAGAGAGAGAGAGAGAGAGATAGAGAGGGAGTTCAGGGAGCTGCCCTATTCCAATGAAAGCAACAGCAGATTATATCTTGCAATTAGTCAATTTTGCTGGCTCTATTTTGAGATGCATTAAGCACTTAGCCTGCTAACTGATAAATAATTGAGATGAACCTCTATCCCAATCAAGATAGTTGGGGCATGGCCAGACATTAAGAATGACCATGCATATGATGCCAAGTAGATGCTATAACTGTATGATGACTAAATGTTACATTGATGTTTGCTCTTATCCTTTCACTTACCACTATCGGCAAATTTCTGAAAAGCAACAAGAAGTAGTGGTCGGATGATACTATAAACGTATACTAGAATTGACCTACATTCAGCACTGCTATAGACCTATGCCTACTGCAATAGCACGATGTTCAATAATTCATCGTGCCGGTCTTTTTATATCCCATGACATCATATGAGGCAACTTGTTCAGCGAATTAATATTTCCGAGTCACTTTCTCTTAAACGTTGAACTTCAATCAACTTCTGATTTAGAGGTGTTGCCACACGTCATCGCATTTTTACAAGGCTGGCACACAAACTAAAGGCCTGTATTAATTTCTCAAACACGTGTATATGCTAGCGAGTAAACCATGATTGTAGCAGAATCCCACTTACCGTATATTTCCCCTTCCATGCCGGTGGTGCTGATGCTGCTGCTCCAAGCTTTGCTGTGTGGGGAATCCTCTAGCAAAGAAACCGCTGCACGCAGACACTTCAGCGGTCTTCTAACGTT
The DNA here is from genome assembly GCA_036023535.2 of Galaxias brevipinnis. Taxonomy (NCBI): domain Eukaryota; kingdom Metazoa; phylum Chordata; class Actinopteri; order Galaxiiformes; family Galaxiidae; genus Galaxias; species Galaxias brevipinnis. Next base: position 18,086 of record JAVQIZ010160298.1, read on the forward strand.
TGGTTCGTCTTGTTGTTTCGACTATCTACCCCGGCCGTACTCTGCTTTCAAGACGTAAATGGCGTATTGTTTTAACCCCCGACAAGGCTTGAAGGCGAATATTCATCCTCGACAAGGGAACCTGCTCCCAGCCACTCCTCCAAAAAATGTGATGTCACACACTAACTTTATTCAACGCTAAACCAGTCCTCATCGCTTTGGAAACATTGGCAGCTGCAGAAGCAGAACAGTAGATTTTTCTTTTTTAAAGGGACCCTTCAAAATGCTGCCACGGTACAGCGGCTGAACTGAGCAAAAGTCAGTGCTTTACCTTTTAATGGTTTAAAAAAATAAATCAAATACATGGGTAACCAGCTACACAGCATGTTAAAGAAAATATCAGAACGTTTTGTCACAAAAATCACCAATTTATTGCACCCATATAGCTAACTATCATATATTTTGGTAAGAGTCATCTACACCATGAAATGTCTCTCCCTGAAAGGCAATGCAAAAATATTGAACCCATCAATGCAAACATGGACCATTCATTCAAACCAGTTATGAAGTTTTTTGTCAGTTTCCTTGAGGATAAAACATTTCATAATTCAAATTCATAAACCACAAACACTTTCTAAGGAACATGGAACTGTCAACTTCCGTCTTGCACTGTACACACTACAGTAACATACAGTAGTTCAGGTCTCTATAGACTACACACAACTCTCAAACACACCAATGAACCAATACATTTGCATATAAACCCTTAAGTTACAATTCAACAACTACTTTAAATTGGAGTAAGTAGCACATTAAAGATTTATGAAATTTCTTCAACTTATTTATAACATTGTCTTACTATACTTTCAAAGCCAATTCAAGGCAACATCTCGAGAATGAAAGTAAATTTGAGGGGCGGGGGGGCATATCTTTACAGCTGTAGGATGGACCACAGAAGCACAGAGTGGACTGTAAAATGCACTACGCTTACCTAGATTTCAATGAATATATTTACACAAGTTCTAATCTGCGGCCCAAATTAGTAGGAAAATCATGTTGTTCTCACCCAAAATACCTGTATAAAAGTGCTTCTACAGAAACAGGACAAAACTGTACAGTGTGAAACATGGTCCAGGAAGAATGACTGATTTGACATGGGTTAAACATATTCCATATAGACAGAAAAAAAAAAAATAATGTTTTAGCAGTTCTGTGTTTTTGAGGCAAAGTCCAGGATACCAGGATGACTCAAGAGAATTGCATAGAGATAAGATAAATTAACTTAAATTACTAGCATGTGACAGCCTCATCCTAACCATGCCAAAATACTTTGATTCTAACACATGAATAAGCAAAGTTAATATTAAGGCCAGTGCTTCAATTAAGAAAAAGACTAGCATGATGTACAAAGATATATGTTACAGAGTGGATGAATATATTACAGAGGGGATGAATATGACAAGATAAAATCCAAGTGTTCCTGTACATGGGATAGGTGAGAGTTGAGTAATGAAATAGCTGCACTGAAACCACTGAAGTCAAAGTTTAACATTTGTCTAGACAATGTTCACATTGCAATGGCCCCACCGTTGAACGCACTATAATGGTCTTATGAGAGAAAGCCAAACCACTAGCTCAATAACATGCCAGTGGATATGTGAACAGATCAAACAATGATATATCCACTGATATATGTTTGTAAAGAGAGAGGGGAAAATAACCTTTTTTTTTTTTACAAACATTCTTTGCCAAATAAAAGTGAGATAAAATTAATGCACAAAAGCAAAATAAATTGTGTTTTTTTTATAGCTATATTGGAGACAAGTCAACAGATTGGAAAAAGTAACCAAGCCGTTTAAGCCTTTAACGTTACTAACAAAAATATCAAATAATTGCGGCAAGGGTACAACAAATTAAAACAGATTTTAAAAGGCATATAATAAGACTGAAAGATATAATGGAAGATGGTCACCATTAACGACTAATTCTAATTTGAGTTTAACATGCAAAAGAGCTATGGAACTACAATGTACCTAAAAAACTCAAGAGTCTTCAGTGAATCCGTTTAAAGCTCAATTTAGTCAGTGTGTAGATTTAACATTTGGGGAAGGGTTCTACTTTACGGTATGGTTCCTCAGCCTTATCCAAATCCTTTCGCTCAATCTATGGTACACATTATTTGATAATATATATTTGTTAAGTTCAGCTTTCCGGATCCTCCACCGTAAACATTTTAAACATATCAATACATTTTTTAATAATCTGCAAATGGGCACTCAATAATCTAGTAAATACTTTGACTATTATTAAAAGGAGAGAGTACTAGTGGTGAACTCCCTTGGCCCATTGTCCCTGTGAATCCCCAAGACAACTGTGTACAGTATGTTGGCCAGTTCATGAACCTCTCCAGGAAGTCAACAGTGAGGTGAGTAGGCAACCAAACGAGTCACGGGACTATGAGAAAGACCAGCCTGCCTTTGCTTACAGTACGCCCATCAAATTGCCGTTAAGGTATGAACTTAACTCAACAAGAAAACTATAGCAAACGTTGGGTAAATCTGTTGCCCCCTCTATTTCAGTCCAGTGTGGTATCAGCAGCCAGGCCCCCTCAGCGACGGAACCCGAAGCCGCTCCTTTTCCCTCCGGGGGTGACGGACCACATGCTCCGCCGGTCCTGAATCTTTTGGAAGATGCTTATACCGCCTCTATGCTTCTCTCTTTTGTAGTTCTTAATTTTCTTCACCTGTTGACCCAGACAAGAGAAACAAAACACAGGTCAGTAATGCGTTTGAAACAGCACTGCATTTCAGGGCTGCCGCGAATAGTCGGCATAATAGATTACGTCGACGCTGAAAATGCAATATTTAATAATTTATTTAATAATAATTTCTAAAACGCTTCATTTCATTACAACAAATGTGTTTCTTCAAAATCACCACGCAATTTCTGCGTACATGACGTCAGTCGTTTTTGGCTCCAGTCAATCTTACAGTTTACCAAGTCATGCCGGCTGAAGCAGTGAGTCTGACTCTTTCAATTTTATCTGCGACAGCGATTAGTTTCGGGGTAAACATTTCCAAAGAAACTTTATTTTTTTCCCCCCTTTTTCTCTCTTGCTCCTTTTTTGAGAAAAAAAAATCTTTTAGATTTATCGATTAATCGATGAAACAGTCGATAGATTAATCTAGAGATAAATAGTTGTTAGTGGCAGCCCTACTACATTTAAACATAAATATCGGTTAATGAAACAGTGTCACTAATTAACAGAGTTGGTAAGGTCAATTAAAATACAGAAAGCTATACAAAAGCAGCCTCTTTTGTTCTCATAGGTAGTCTGTCGTTACCTTTCCACTGTCGAATTCTTCGTCCCACTCATCGATCACCGTATCGTACTTGGCATGGTGGACTTCCTCGACGGAATCTTTACTAATGGCAGACACCTCTCCATCCCAACTCAGGACTGAATAAAAACAACACAAACAACGTGCCCGGTTGAAAGCTCTGAACGCAAGGCAGAATGAAATTAAAAAAAACATTCAGACAAATCATCCTTATCAACCGAATCCTAATATTATAATAATAGATCGCATTTGATATAGTGCTTTTCTAGCCGCCCAAAGCGCTTGAATATGATATGAACTTCCAGAGCACCGGGCATGGAGTTCACCGTCAACATAAGACAGTTTACCGTTGGCTCCGTAGGCCTTGTCCGCAGAGTTCTTGAGGAGCTCCTCCACCACGCCACTTCCCTGTTTGCCCTCCCGGGTCACGGGGGCGGGCGCACCACAACTCTCCTCCTCAGAGACAGGGGCCTGATTGCGCTTGTAGCCGTCCTTCACCTGGCTGTCCCACACGACCACGGAAGCTGGAGAGGAAAAACATGTACGATATAAAGAATGCTGCCTACTCAGACCTCCGTTCTCGGAATACAAAAACGGATTCTCATTTCAGCATGTTTTGCATTGAAAACACAAGGGATGGGATGTTGGAAGGGAAATGTGGAGCTCAGAATGGCAGTGGACCGCAGGGCTTTTCGTTGGCATGGCAACAGGACCGCTCCTTCCTCACTGCCGCTTGCTACTGGTTGTGTATGCGGTCCGGTCTGGAGTGGTGCCTATACGGCCGTACCTGCACTCAGACAGGCGGTTTTGCCGTTTCCGACGGCGGTCTTGCCCGGAGGGCGCTCGTCTGGGTCAGGGTCGCCGGCCCGGTCGTCGGGGCAGCGTCTGCTCTCCTCCCACAGTTTGGATTCTTCTTTTAGTCGCCGCTTCTTTTTCTTCTTGGACTTCTTCTTTGGCTCCATCGTCTCCTCTGAGTTTTGGATGACAGTTTCCTTCCTCCCAGAATGGCTAAGGGAGAAGAGTCAACAACCAGACAGATATTTGGATGGACAGCACGGTTACTCATACTGGTTTGTTTGTTTGATTAGAAACAAGAGAAGAGTATAGAATATTCATAACGTTTTTACACAATTCACAACCACACCACAAAAAAACAATAAGTCAACCCACTTTTCTGACACAGATCGTGTTGAAGTGTCATCCGCCAGATCCTCTCCGTTCTGCAGCTTTTTCTTCTTTTTCTTCCTCCTCTTTTTTTCAGAGTCTGTGCCTCTCTCAAACTGGCACTGCGTGGGAGACGAATGGGTTTTCTCTGGCAGAGCGGTCTGGAGTTTGGCCTGAGCCGCCTTGTGTGGTTCTACTTGGTTCACAGGCGTTTTAGGAGGGGCTATGCTCCAAGGCCCGGCCTGACACCAGTCCTCTTCCTGGGGCGGGGACTCCAGATGAGACTGGACGCATTCCCTGTCCTCCACCAATTTCTCTCCGTCCCTTTCTTCCCTCTTTCTCTTCCTCTTCTTTTTCTTGGCCTTCTTCTCGGTTGGCGTTTCCGAAGGTTCCTGCTCGATTGGGGGGGCCGGGGTGACGTCGGACTCCATTTCAGAATGCCGACGTTTCTTCTTTTTCTTTTTGGGGTTGTTGGTGGCTATGTGTTCTGTGGGGACGCTTGGATGTGTGGGGGTCTTTGGACTGTGGGCCTTCAGCCCGTTGGTTTGTATAGAGGAGTCAGAGTTTGGTTTCGGCGAGAGGGAGAACCGTTTGTAGGGACAGTGCTGTTTGATGGGGCTGCCTGAGTGGACACTGGCTGCATGAGTTTCCAGTTTGGGTGAATGGAATGAACCAGCCCTGCAAAAAAGAAAGAACGCAGAGGATGGGGGGGGGGGGGCGCATAGGGAGGAGAAGAAATTAGGCACGACTTAAAACATTTCAATGTGAAACATTTCATATAAAGATTTAAATCATGAAGGAAAGCTACCGCCTTGTCCGTGGAGCAATGTCTGAAGCGATACTCATACCTGTGAGCGTGAGAGGGTGAAGACAGGGTGAGGGAGTGGTGTTGAGCTGTATGCATGGGGTCACTAGATGGTGGGCGTGGCGGATGGGGCGGAGCATCACTGCTGCTCGGACTCCTGCTGCGACTGGCCTGCAGTTAGCGACATAAATAAAAACTTGGTGGTCTAAAAAAAATTGCCATGAATGTGACCAAAACAAAACAAAAAGAGAGGGAGGACCAAAGAAAGCGGGAAAATCATTTAACGGATGGACGGAAAAAGATGGAGGTAGGAGGAGAAAAGAGGACACGGGGGGGTATGACAGAAGAATTAGAAATGGTTAGAAGAAAAGAACTGAAAACTGGAACTCAAACCAAAGATAAAGAAACTCTAAAACGACGGCCCTATGTGGCCAGTTAAGACAGGATCACGGCAGAAAAATATCACACAGCAATACAGCTGCGTTCAGGAGAAATAAACAGTTATCAACTGAAAGAGAGATTCTACAGTTCCTTTTAAATCGCTAAGCGGCCGTGTTCAGGGTGGTTTCTTTTAGGGAGTTGGTGGGCGTGGGGGCGCGAGGCTCACCTTCTTGGCCGACAGGGCCAGCCTCTTGGCGGGTGGGGGTGACATGGTGCTGGCGGGCTCAGACGTGATGTTGTTCAGCGCCGGGGGTTTTAGCTTCACCGTCTTCTGCTCCTCCGTGCTCTGCGCGCGCTCCACACTCTTGGCCGGGGAGGCCAGGCCGTTGGGGCACTTCCTGGGCGTCGTCGGCACCTCTCCCACGGGAGCGCTCTTAGTAGCCATGGAGTCCTGTGGATCAGACACACGGCAGGTCAAGTGATCCGCAGTGACTCAGGACACACACGCTCCTTGCGGGCAGCCAAACACAACGAACCCACGGGGGCAGTACCTTGGAGTCGGAGCTGTCTGCCGAGGAGTCGTCGGACAACGACTTGAGTGAGGTAGATGCTGCCATTCCCCTGCCTCCCTCTGAGCGGCTGACACCGTTTGAGGGAGCCGGGGTGCTGCTGCGGTACTGGTTCTGGTTCTGAGACTGGCTCTGGGGCGACGGCTTCTTCAGCTTCTTGAAGGGCTCCTCGATCGTCGTGGGTCCACCGGGCATCTTGGGAGGAACGTGGAAGGACAGCGTGCCGTTGGACAGCTTTGGCGGCTGCTGGCTGGTGGTGTTGATGCCGTTCCTGGAGAAAGGGATGCCGAGGCCCCCGTCCATGGACTGGATCTTTCGCAGCTGAGCCGGCTCAAGTTTCTGTACGCAAAGAGGAAAAAAATTCTAATAAATATAACAAAAAAAAAATGGTATGGGGCACAAAAGTGACCGAGCGTTCTGTAAAGTTTGTTTGCACCTCAGACGATGGACATTTCTGCCATCACGTCCCATACCTTGGTGACCTGCGGGGAGGAGAGAGGCCCGTTTAAGTTGGTCTTCTTCAGCGGCTCGGAGGAAGTACTGTTTTTCCCTGGATGCACAATTCCCTGCTTGTTGATTTGCCCGTCAACGTTCTTCCTGGTTTCCGGGATCCTGGGGACACAAAAAAAAAAAAAAAGGATTGTCGGTAAATCTCGACTGTCAGTCAAAAACAAACTCGTGAAAAATAAAGGAAGTCCTAGTGCTGCAAGTAAGCGTCTCACCTTAGGTAGAAAAGGACATAGGCCTGCTGGTTGAGGACTACTTTGATGTTACTCGAGTGCACCATTGAGTCGTTCATCTGGTACCACTGCCCATTGCTGGCCTAACACACACAGTGGAGACAAAGGAGGAACGTTCAGGACGACTCCAGACACATCACAGCAAACGTGTTGAAAAGATGGAAGGACGCAATGGTATAAACGGGCAAGTAACGTCCTCCCTACCTTGACGTAACAGTAGTAGTGACCAGCGTGGCAGCTGTACCCAGAGTGCACCAGGACAGCGTAGAGGCCGTACATGACCGGGTCGCCAGAGCTCTGGGACATGTAAGGGCGGATGTTGAGGAATTCTGGGTAGCCGACGTCCTGAGGAACACAGGAAGGAACGTGAGACACCGGGACATTACCCCGCCCACTTGGACAACGCCGGAGGAGAACAAAGGTATGCGTGTTTTGCTCGCTGTACCTTCGTGATCTTCCCTCCACTGAAGTTGGCAAACCTCTTCAGAGACAGGGTTAGCACGCTGGATGTTCGATGCACCGTGAACCTTTTAGTGGCCGGTACTTTTTTCTTGCATCTGCAAGAGGTCAAGCGTTAAAGACGCCACCAGTAAATCTCAATTTGTGAATGCCAACAAGATAAATAAATGCATTAGTTACCCCTCCCTCCTACCTTAATGCATGCCTCATTAATTTGCCTGCAATATACTTGTTAAAAAACTATTTAGCAATAATAAAATTAATAGTTGATGCTTACTTGGCACACATGTATGCATTCTCTCCACTCAGAAAATCTGGTTTGACAAACAGTTCCAGGGCTCGAACAATATTTGCCGCTTGCTGACAGTGACAAACAAATTAGACAAACAAATTAGACAATTTAGAATGAGGGAAAAAAAAGAGTTAAATAAAAACATTGCTTGTTTGATTGTTCATTCAAACAGTCACTTACCCGAATCTCAAGTGCAACGTCCAGGTAAGGGTCATAGGTGTCCGACACACTTTTGCAAACCGAACACTTAACTGGACAAAAAAAAGGTAAAAATAAATTATGATTCACGAAATAAAAAAGGCACCCACCCAACAAGTTTTTCCATTTTAAATCGGGCATTTATATTTACCTCGTGATCTGAGGTAACCTCCAAAGATCTGGTGGACCAATGTGGTGGCCTGAGTCTGTCTGTCCAACCTAAGGAAAGTGGATATGGTAAATATGATGTTCAATTTAATGCCTTATACCACATATTTTGGTTAAAATACAGCGAATTACAAAAAGATAATCGGCTGACATGATCTTACTTAGGATAACCATTGAGGCAGGCTTTCTGCATGGCATCGATGGTGTAGCGCAAAAATTCATGAGCATCCTCTTGACTCCCAAATCGGAAATGTCTCGCAATTTCTGTTGAAATAAAACAAACAAAAATAAGGCCTCACATTATAAACACAAGAGCCTCTGACTGGATTTCCACAGAGAGTCAGTCAGATGAGTCACCCTCTGCTCTGGACGGGAAAAGGGGAAGCACATTCCAAAGCACAAGCCGAGGAAAACCGCACTAAGAAAAACAGTTCACTGGAAACATGCAACGTCCGTGAGAGGAGTGAACATTAGTTCATAGAAGCCAGTAAGGTGCTACTCTCTCTTTTGGTTGTGTGCTGTTACTGCTCCTCTCGGGCCGCATTCACAAGGAGACGGAGAGGGCACCGGAGAGGGGGGCAACCGAATGAAGGGGGGGGGGGGGGGGAGAGAAGGCAGAGAGTGGGGGAGGCGATTGCAGCACCACATTGGAAAAAGAGGCAGAGAGGAAGGCAGGTCAAGTGGGAGAGGTGGACAAAACCGAGAGGTAGAAAATGGGAGGTGTGTGTGTGTGTGTGTGGGGGGGGGGGGCACTCCCAGAAGACGAGAGCGCTGCATTGCTTCCCTGTCTAGGTGCATTTCACACCTCTCCCCCCTACGCACAGTGCCTCTTCCCTGACTGCAGTCTCACAGGCTCGGTAATGCGGTGCTGTCACCGTTGCACCTACAGGCAGTGTTACGTCAGTAGCCCCATTCTGCAGGACTCTTCCCCCAAAGCCTTCTGGCACTCTGAGCCAGGGAGTAAGTCTGAATGCCTCCAGAGTGGAGTCAGTGAAGAGAGGAACGACACGGGACTGAATGGACCAAGCTTTCGTTTTTGGTGCTTTGCGGGTTTAAGTGAAAGGAACAGATAAGGTTAAGAGCGAGCTTTTTGATAACGGGAGAAGAGTCCTCTCTGGACGCAAACATGCACGGCTACAGCAGCTTGTGTGGGCGTTCTTACTTTTTAGGTCTCTGATGAAGGAGACAGGCTTGATGGCGTTCCCCGTGTTGGCAAAGGCTTGGATGATGTGGTTCTGCATTATGCAGATCATACAGAAGCCTGGCTGGTGGCCTGGAATCAGTGAGAGTCAAAACAGACGTTAAACATAGGCGGAGAACAAAGCCTGACATCAAAATGACGAAATTTAACACGGGATCAAAATTAATAAACATGACGTGGTAAGCCTTACTCACAGGCACGGCTGTGCTCCTTGGAGAGTAGGTAGTTGGCGAGTGGTGGGGTGTAGGTGAGACACTGCACCGTAGAGTTGAGGAAGCAGGTGTTGCCCAGATTGTGGAGGCCGGCTCCCACCCTGTACACGCGCTCCCACCTCATGGTGAGTCTGTTCCCAGGAAAGAGCAGCTTCTGTGGGGCCGGGATCCCATCGCTCTGGCCCCCACCCACATTCTCAGAGACTGCCAGAAGATCGAAGACATTTTAGGGAATAACGTCACAACTGAATCGCGTGTGCTACACATACTGGATGGGCAAAGGTCACTCATTGGGACGTCATTTATTAACATTACTAAAGCCAGAGTGATTTCAAACAGTGGATGAACAACTAGAGAAAAAATAAAAATAAAGATATATTTCGAACAAGCTCTACACCTCTGATTGAAAGTTTAACGTAAGCCCCATACTTTGTCTCTTGATCTGGGCAGGTTCCGCGAGGGTCTTCTGCCCCGACGCTCCCTCGGACCTGGGGTTGAGGATCACATACTTGGTCTTGAGGCTGTCCAACTGGTAGGAGAAGCTCTTGCTGGCCGGCTCAAACTCAATCTTCTGCAGGAGGACCTTCTTGGCTGAGGACGCCAGCAGCTTGTTGAGGTCGCCCTCGTCGGCCGAGTCCTTCCGGCCAGGTTTCAAGGCCTCCTTGAGTTTATCCACTATCGGCATTGTTGGTGCATCACTGTGAGACAAACGCGAGAGGACTGAATGTCAGTTAGATAACAGACTTGATTCCAACAAATCACTAGCCCACTTCCACCCACCACCCACCAACCAACCCCCTCCTCCTCCTCCTCCTCCTCCTCCTCTATTGCATTGGACAAGAAAATGTATTTGGTCTACAATCTAGCCTAGCTAGACCAGTCTTTTTTTTTGGTACCTCAGGATCATATGCAACCTACTCATGCATTTTGTCAGTCTGGTGCAGGTATCTATGACAAGCTATGGCCTGGTGACCGGCGCCTGACATAATGTGGGCCTACTGCAAGAGAACTGACTGGCTGTATACGAGGAGGAGCCAGGTTGGACCTTGGCAGCTGTCCCTGCAGTTATACAAGACGCACAAGCAGCCGAGAGTGGGTTGAGCGTGTGTGTGTGTGCGTGGGAGACAGAGAGAGAGAGAGAGAGTGGGGCAGAGTGTGAACGGACCAAGCTGCATCTGCCCTCCGGGTCAGACTCTTACCGCCACTAAATATAAATCAATCTTACGTTGTGACACTGCCAATGGTTTTCAACATTCTGAGCGGTCATTGAAGAATGGTTTCCTCAAAATCCAATTATCATATTAGGGCTCCTTTCGCTGAATGTTGTATAAAACCACATAGATCTAATCATTCATATAAAAAAAGTGACAAAGAATAGGCTCTAAGAGCTAGGAAAAAGTCTCCGAATTGGATGACCAAACATCACAATGCATATGCTGTAAACTGGGCTTGTAAACACTGTAAACCAATCTGTGCATGGCCCCTTTAACGTCAGCCTCTTCAATAAAAAGGCCATCTTTGTGCCGACAACAGTGTGTGCATCTTTTCACAACCACTGCCTGCGTGTGTCAGCCGTTAGAGCAGTGAATGATTTCTGACCTGCCATTTCCTGAGTGCTGCAACGTGCAGGCAGAATGCGTTCAATGAGAAATGATGACAGTGTAGCGACGGTAAACGCTCAGCATATGTACGCCTCCAGTCTAGTACTAAGATACCGTAGTTACAGAGTAAATTTCCTGGATAAAACAATTTTAAAAAGCTTTGCTTAAAAGAAAGCCTACTTGGACTTGAAATATTTGTACCAAAAGAGTGTGGTTTTTCATAAATTAAGCCAATTGAGGTTTTGAGAAACAAAAGAATTGAACTGGAAACACAAACTATTGTGTTATTACACATGGTCAATGCAAATAATACTCAAAAGGTGTGTGTGTGTGTGTGGGGGGGGGGGG
>JAVQIZ010160386.1:0-11005 GCA_036023535.2 Galaxias brevipinnis
TATTATTATTATTATTATTATTATTATACTTTACTGAATGTGCGCTGTATTTATCTCCGGGGGACCATTTCCTGTCACATGTTCTTTTCCTCTCTCCTGTGTTCCGTGGGCTAGGAGGAAACGGACTGTTTGAGTATCTTCATAAACATGGAGACAGTCTGAATCAACTCAAACTAAGATAATCATGGAGTCAGTCTGAATCCATATAAACTATGATAACCATGGAGACAGTCTGAATCAACTCAAACTATGACAAACATGGAGACAGTCTGACTAGGTCTTCTGTCTCTAGAGGAGAGCCTGCATTGTTCACTTCAACACTTCACATGAAGTGCAGTGATATAGATCAGACGTTTTATTATCAGCTGAGCTACAGGGAATTAGGACAAATGCATACATATATTCACCACCCTCCATTACCGTTGGACACATACACTCACTGTATATTGAAATATGAATGAATAATGCGCAATAGTCGATTATGAGTTAGTTAAAGTGAATGGTAATTGTAATAATTGAACATATCATTGTATCCACACACACACACATTTGCAGTATGTATGCTCCTAGTAGTAATGACAAACCTATGTGGAACCTAGAATTATCCGTGCAACCTAAGTTTATCATGTATGACGTACATGTTTAATTCTAATGTTGTTTTGTATGAGTCTGTAATAGTTCGTTTATGAGTCCAGTTGTCATACTGTTACTGTTGCTGTTGTCGTCAGAAATACAAGGACATAGAGTCGGTGGTGAAGATCGAGGAGGTGGACGGACAGGAGCTGGTCAAGACGTTTGCTGAGGAGATGGAGGAGATGCTGGGTCGCAAGATGAAGTCTGTCAAGGTGCACACACACACACATACATGAAGAGTGACCATGACTTGATGTTGATAATCATTATAATAATGAATCATTACGATAACCTTTATAGTTACATGTTTATTTACACAAACACGTTTTCTTTTTTCTGTTGTTCAACAGAGACTAGCCGAGTCAGCTGAAGATGCAGATCTTTACCATGAGTACAATGAGACTCTGGCGGTAGAGTAACAGTTGCTCCATACTCTATGACACTATAAAATACAAAGCTTTCACCTTTGAGGTCTATAGAACTTTGAGAATGTACTATTATATATCTCCCGTGTTCCCGCCATACAATATGTAGAATATGACATATATCTGGATTTACAGAACACTTCGAATGTTTCAATGTCATTACCGTAATTTACTGTAGAATCAGTCCTGAGTAAAGTAAGCTGAATATTATTATTTTTTTAAATTCACGAGGTTTAATTAGTGTTCACCATTGAAGGGCAATCAAGTTGAAGCCTTTACCAGGATTCATGCCGTTGGATCACGTTCCCCTTGTTCTCTGGTGACCCCCACAGTTTGACTACTACAATGCCATGCTAGTCAACACGGTGGACGAGGACGGGAATGCCGTCGAGCTGGGAGGAGAATTCACTCTGGAGGAAAACGAACATTTCAACAAACTCCCGGTCAGCACCATCATGAGCGACATTCAAGTCCCGACTAATGTCTACAACAAAGGTAGACGTCTCCAGTTCAACCGCAGAGACAGCCGTTCATGAAGATGAAAGTTAGCAACATGTGCATCATTCTAGACATCACATGTGAACGTACTTCAATTTAATGTAGATTGATTTAGAGTTGTGGAAGCACTGGGGATCACGACTGTCCCTCTCTCCCCGACAGACCCAGACATCCTAAACGGGGTGTACATGTCGGAAGCACTGAACGACGTGTTTGTAGATAACTTCCAGAAAGATCCCACTCTGACCTGGCAGTACTTTGGGAGCGCTACAGGCTTCTTCAGACTCTACCCAGGTACACACACACACACCCAAGCCCACAATCATGCACGCACACTTACACACATGCACACACTGGCAGGGCTGTAAGTCATACTTTTGAGGTTCGAAAGTCTAGAAGTAAAACATATTATTAAGAAGCACTTCATGTAAGCACATACTTTAACACAAAGTTACATGTTCAGTCAGTGGTTCTGTATGTGTTTGACAAAGACAAAGAGCAATGGCAGTGGAAGAGAGAATATCTAGCTCAGCATGCAGAGCCTGGCCCTCTAAGAACCCTCATCAAGAGTAAGCTGACTGACTAACTGACTGACTGAAGACTATTGCACTGTCAGTTGCTGAATCAGTAAACCGCTGAGACTGTGTGTGTGTGTGTGTGTGTGTGTGTGTGTGTGTATGTGTGTGTGCAGGTGTGTGTGAGTTTGTGTGCTTGTGTGGGGGTGGATGTGAATGAATGTTGAGGCAATTATCTTCATAGATGTCTGACTCGACTCCTCCAATCAGCCCCGCCATCATCTGCTGTCTCATCCATCTTTCTCTCATTTAACCAGCTGTCATCCCAACCCCCCTCCCTCCACCACCTCCGTTTCCCTTTACCCCTCCATCTCCTCATCCCCCCATCAATGACACCAGCAGGACTGTGCCACTATAGACGGACTCACTATAGACGTCATAGAGGGTGCTTTGACAATCTGTACAAACAACCCAAACGTACATGCCATATTACATATGAGATATGTTTGTGATGGCGGTTGTTTTATTCTGAGCCCCGGTCTTTACACTGCACCTGCTTCTCTTTGTCCGTCTACAGGGATCAAGTGGACCCCAGACGATAATGGAGTGGTGACCTTTGACTGCAGGAACCGAAACTGGTGAGGCCCTGTCCCTTCTCTCTTCCTCTCCTCTGTCCCGTCCATGTTACGCCTCGTTGCACTGTATATTTTTTTCTTAACTCTCCTGTGCAACCCCACTATTTGCATAGAATATCACATGACATTATTTCTTTGATCATACTCTCATTGTTGAAAATCACCAATCACTTGTCGCCTCACTAAAACCCACACAAAGAGATCTGCTTGAAATAGAAGCACAGAGGTGTCTTCCATACTGAATTTCGTATATGTTACAGTGTGTGTATAATATAATTCACTTGAAACCAACTCACTTTAGCTGACTTACAGTTGCTTATTCTCTAGTTGAGAGGCTCGGATAACCTTTATTTTGAAAGACAATTCTAACATTAGGTAGAGGGCTAGGGGCTATCCAGAGACAACTAAGAGATTTTCTGACCGTGTGTTTTTTGGGACTGACAAAGCTGTCAACTCTGGAATGTGTTGGCAGTGCTTGCTGAGCTTCTAGCACAAGTTAAAACAATGGTGGTCTGGCAGGCTAATGACTGTTTGTCCTGTGCTTACCGGGCCTTTTTCAAAACACCAATCACAGAGGGCTTGGCGCTGGCTTTTCTAAAGTGTTGAAGCAGAAAACGGATGTCAGCATCCGGACCACTTTGAACGCATATTAAGAGACCCTGCTGGCATTTACACAAGCTTAACTCTAGTCCCTAAGCCTTAGCTCCTATTAAATACTAAATGCATGCCAGTGTCATGAGAGCTAGTGGGTTAGATCACATTCAAAATGGAACTTCTGTGGAGATTCCTTTTTTTCCCTCTACGTTGCAAGGACATGTCCAATGGTTTATTGGAGCAACATCATGATGAGCTATTTTAGGGGAGGGAGACAGAGGGGGTTTGATGGTGTGTGTGTGTAGGATATTATGAACTGAACTGCAGGCATCTCGGCATCTCAGTCATTCCTGCTTTGTGTCACATCGGCCTTTCTACTTTATTTTTTTGGTAAAGTTTAAAAGCAAATTGTAGTTTTGTAGAAGCATGTTTTTGTAGGTGAAAGGGTCTGGAGTCATCTCTGGTGAGACACTTCCAAATCTCTCTTAAGTGTCCTCGTCCTGTTTGAGCCTTGCTGGGAGGAAGGGATGTGTGCTCCCTCTGCTCCTTCTCTCGGTTTTAGTCCATTGTCGCAGGGCAGGAAGTCGTGCTCCCTCTTTCTAGGAACTGCCTAATCTCTAATGCTCCTGCTTGTTTCCATTCGCACACAGACTGTTGTTCAAGGGCATTAATGATCACAAACACACACTGACACACACACACACACACACACACACGCCAATACACCTTCTTGAGACTTTAATACCATTGCCACGCAATCCCTGACACCCAGACCGCTTCGTGTCATTGGCCAGGTTAACGCGGTTATGTTTGGAATGCCCTTTGTTTGCCGAACCACAAGGTTTAGGTGGAATCAAGTTGCTAAGGTGTGCTTCATTTTAGCAACAGGTAAAGGAAGCACTGAGCTTGGCGTAGTTTGGGTGTACATAAAGAAGAATGCGTGTTTTAGCAGCCAGTCATACTGGAAAGACAAGCAAAGCAGGACCTGAGAACACCTCGGCCACAATGCTGGTTGGCTGGCCGTGATGTAGGAAGACAGATGACATCAGTATTATTGCACAGTTTATGGATACAAATAACCCCATTGTCATTGTTAGGGGTGCTATATATGTGAGAATTTAACGCCACTTCTTTATTAAAGCATCCGTGCCAATCTGAATTAGACAAGTCCAATGATTTACTGCAGAAAAGTGTTTAGACTAACAGGGACATTGGTCATGCAAACATATTGTACACTTGTTCATTGATTACCAGAGTTTAGTTTCATAATAGGAGACAGATAAACCAGCTTTTTCTGAGAATGTTTTTTCGTCTACTCAGGTCGCTCCTGTTACTTCAGAAATGTCTTATGACCCTTCTGAAACAAATGTTTAAACATATTTAGATTAACTCATCCTCATAAAAAAATTTCATATGAACTCACATAAACTCCTAGTGGAGTTTGGACCCCAATATGGTAACGGTAAATGTTAACATACTGTTCTAGGATGTGGGTCCAAAGTAACATGGTACCTACAGGCAGCAAATCTGGTCTGTTAAGAACCAGGCCGCTCCAGGAAATCTCCTCCTCAAACCTTAATGAGCTCTGGCTGTCTGGGAAGAAGAATAAAGAGATAAGGAGGGATGAAAGAGGGAGGAATGGAGGGATGACGTTGTCAGGGTCCTGCACGTCGGCCGCGCAGTAGTCCGCGAAGACGCAGACCACAGCTTTAAAGGTGTTTTGTTGAGTGAATAAGGGAGAGTTAATAGGAGAAAGAAAAAAAGACTGACAGTTACAATTAGTCTAAATGTATATGTGTTAACTCAAACAAACAAGCTGACACATCCAAGTGTTAAACGTTTTTCTCCTATAGTGGAGTATGCCGTTTGCATGTGTGTATGTGTTTGTGTGAGACAAGAATCCTCATGCTATTGAAAGGAGACCTTACCAATGAAACGTGTGTCCCTATGTATATGTGTGTGTGTGTGTGTTCAGGTATATCCAGGCTGCCACCTCTCCTAAGGACATCGTGATCGTGGTGGACGTCAGTGGCAGTATGAAGGGGCTGAGGCTGACCATTGCCAAACACACCATCAACACCATCTTGGACACACTGGGGGAGAATGACTTTGTCAACCTCATCGCTGTGAGGCTGCACGCGCACACGGCACAAAACCCTCAACACCATCGCACACACAGAAGCACAACACAGCGTTCACTGTTTTAGCATAGTTTAGTCCTAAATGTAATTACTGTGGTGTTATATTCAGTTCCAGGGTCCGTGCATAAGTGTGTGTGTGTGTGTGTGTGTGTGTGTGTTGACTACCTTGTGTTTGTCTTTCTCTCTTCTTGCAGTATAGTGACTATGTCCGCTACGTTGAGCCTTGCTTCAAAGGAACACTGGTGCAGGCCGATCTGGATAACAGAGAGGTGACACACACACGCACACACACACACACACACACACACACACACACACACACACAGACACGCGATAAGGCTTATTGACGTCCTATCCTTCCTGAAGTAGTTAACCCATTAACCTGTTAGCAGAAGCTCTGCACTAAGCCTGCTGTTCTCTCTCCGAGTCTATTAAAGACAATAGTATCTGAAGAGGCAGAGCTTACAATGTTACAGTACAGGCCAAAGAAAAGACAGTGTCCTCACAACACACTGGCTACTTTCTACATTGGGTACAATGTAAAAATAAAAATGGAGGAAGCTGATTACGTTCATAAGTCGAAAAACTCCAATGTAAATTGTATGATTACCAGATATGTCATCTCTAACATTAACATGACACAACAGGGTGCTTCAATAATAGTGTGTATAAAATAAAATAACATGTTATGAAATAGTTATTTTCCACTTGCAAAGATGACTATTTAAATTTTCTTAACAGTAACGTTTTTATGGTCTTTAGTGTACGTCATATTTCGGTCAGTGGCGTTGCAAAGCTGATACCGTGTGAGGTGTGGATTCTGCCCCAGTCTGTAATAAGATTAGATTTAAGACCTTACCACTCAGGATCACAATGATTAATGGTTAGAGTGTCCTGAGACATTTTAGTATTTAAACATTATAGTCTTTATAGCACTTTTGACAGGAAAGTTAGAAAGTGTCCCACACACACACAGACACACACTGAAAATAAACAATTAGACATTTGACACCCAAAAAGGTAACGAGAGCGACAAGAGATATGTGAAGTGTTGCGTGCATCACCCGGTCATAAATGCAGCTCTTAAGATTGACGCACCAGCGAGTCTACTCTTGCTGACGTGTAATAATTCAGATAATTTTCGTAGGAATTATTGATTTTGAACTAATGAGTCATCTTAGTGATCTGATCGACCAGTGCACACCAACGCTCACAGTACCAACAACAAACTGTTTACTCACATCAAGTCAGACAGACCTGGGTTGTGCACAGCTCTTCCCATTAACCTCACACCATTAAGTACAGCAATTTTGACCAGTATGACTACAGGAGAAGAACGCAAGTTAATGTTGTGCTGTAGTGGCAACTATTTTGAACCGCTTTTATTTTCAACTCAAACATTTACATGCGCTGACACTGTTGAAAGTTTGCAACGCCAGTAAATTCTCTAAAGAGAGCGCAGGTTGCCATCAATAATGTTGTGCGTCCCCATGGTGAGTATGAGTGATACTGCTCCTACAGAGGGCTTGCCCCTGCTCTGTTGGTTGTCACTGACCCCATGCTGTCTCCATGGAAACTACCACTATGCTGATCGTCTCCATGAAAAGGTCAGGTTAGGGGTGATGTCGTGTTGGATCTGGGATTAACCTATTCTAATCACTTTCCTAAGGTGAGAGTGGGTTGGGGAGCTCAAAGCAGGGATTTCAGCTCCTGCCAACGACTCCTCGAGCTCTGTCTCCGCTGTGCTTCCTCCTCCTCTTCCTTATCTTCTCCTCCTCCTCTTCCTTGTCTCCTCCTCCTCCACCCCCACCCCTCCTCCTCCTCTTCCCTCTTCATGTGTTGCTGTGCTTCATCTGTCTGCATGGCATCTTCCTCTGGGCTTTCCTTCAGGTTTCTTTCTTCCTCCTCTTCGTCACGTACTTCGCCAATCTGCTCTAATTTCCCTCTTCCTTGTTCTCCTCTACCGTCCCTCACCCTCCTCTCCTCGTGTATTTTTCTCTCATCGTTCCCTCCTTGCTTGTCTCTCCTCCACTGCGTCCTACTCAGGCTGTTTACAGCATCTCCATCTCCATAGGTCCTTATCAAACCTCCAGGTCCCCTCTCTCAGCTGCTCTTCATGCGTCTCACATCGAACCTCCTTTAATAGTTTAATACATTAGATTCTGTTCTCCCCTATTTTCCCCTGGTATTGTATATATAAGCTCTGAACCTACACTAGTGATGAGGCTGAGGGGAGAGACATGGATGATATTTAAAGTACAACAGGAGGACAGTACAGTAGCATTGGCCAGTGGGTGGGGGGATGCACACAATATCAAACAGTGACAACCCACTGTGTTTGTTCAGCAGTGTTTAGGACCTTTCAGGTCGTTTTTTTCACTCTCTGCCTCCCTCCGTCTCCCTCTCTCTCTCTCTCTCTCTCTCTCTCTCTCTCTCTCTCTCTCTCTATCTATCTATCGATCTCTTTCTCTCTCACACTCTCTCTCTCTCTCTCTACATAGCACTTTAAACTCCTGGTGGAAGACCTTGATGTCAAAGGAGAAGGCAACGTGAAGAAGGCCATGAAGGAATCATTCAAAATTCTCAACGAGGTTTGGAACTTTCTTATTTATTTTTCAGTTGACACCTTCAGCACTCATCTAAACCTTATGGGCAGTTCTTAGTCTGTGTTTCTATTTTGTTATGTTTGTGCTTGTTTTTGTGTGTGTGTGTGCGCATATGTGTGTGTGTTTCTGCCCAACGTGCTTGTGTGTATGTCCAGGCCGCAGCACTGGGACAGGGCAGTCTGTGTAACCAGGCCATCATGCTGATCACCGATGGAGCCATGGAGGACTTCCAGGAAGTGTTTGAGGAGTTCAACTGGCCAGAGCGCAGGGTACAACACACACCAGACACAAACATGCACACACATATACACACACACACACGCACACACTCACACACTCACACACACACACACACACACACAAACAAACACACGCACGCTCATGTATTTGAAAACGTCTCTGTTTTTTGGTGTGCTCTAGGTTCGAGTGTTCACCTACTTGATTGGTCGAGAGATGACCTTTGTTGACAACATGAAGTGGATCGCCTGCAACAACAAAGGTTGGCCCTCAGATTATGGCAAATCTGCATTCGTAACATTGGATGCTGAGAATACATGACATCTGGTGGATGTTTGTATCCCAATGAGGATTAAAATACCCTGACTGCATGCATTCATAGTATCCATGACCAACTTCAGTTCAATTCCAATCACTGATGCTGTTAGAAGCTGTAGTTTATCTCTAAAACATGAGTTTTACATGACAACTTTAGCTAAAGCTAAAAGGATTTGTTACTGCTTGGCTTATAGATACTACTTTGGCTGTTGCTGTCTACAATTTCAATCCATTACTCGTAACATGCCCTCCCTCTCTCTGTCTAATATCTCCCACTCTCTCTCTCTCTCTCTCTCTCTCTCTCTCTCTCACCGTCTCTCTTTCTCTTTCGCTCACTCTCTTGGTCTCTTTCCATCTCTATCTGTCTCTCTCTTTCCCTCTTTCTTTTTATCTCTGTCATAATCACTTTGATACTGACCAGTTGATTTGACGGCTTTATCCTCTAAGCCTGTACCAACTGCATAACTCTTTACCCCTGTACTCTAGTTTACTTTCCTCCTCTCTCCTCTCTTTTCCCGTCCTCCCCCATGCCTGTTTCTCCCTTTGTAACTCCTCTCAAATGTATTATATACTTAATCATATCTACCAGATGTTGCAGTTAAAATGCCTCCTTGGGATTTCAGACGTGTATTTCCTCTGTGGTACTGCCAGTAGTTTTTTTGGGTGTTGGATAGCTTTATCAGGGGTCCCCCTCTGCTGGATTACAGGAGAATTACAATGGCTCAGAGCCCAATAATCAGCCTACTGAGCCGACCCAAAACCCTGGCTAAATACATGATTATCTGCCTGCAGCAAAATCAAACTGTCAACAAATCTAATCTCCATGCCTGTATGTACTTGTGTGTGTGTGTGTGTGTGTGTGTGTGTGTGTGTGTGTGTGTTTGCGGGCCTGCTCCTGTGTGTCTTTGTGTGTGCAGGTTACTACACACACGTTTCCACCCTAGCTGATGTTCAGGAGAATGTGATGGAGTACCTCCATGTTCTGAGTCGGCCAATGGTCATCAACCATGACCACGACATCATCTGGACAGAGGCTTACATGGATAGTGTGGTAAGTCAGTTTGTTTGTTTGATTTTGGTCTTTCTTTCTTTCTTTCTTTCTTTCTTTCTTTCTTTCTTTCTTTCCGTTATTCTTTTGTTATTTCATCTCTTTTCCTGTGTCGTATTTATTTGATCTTCATTAACATCATCCATATTCCCTCTCACTGTGTTTGCTGTGGTCCTCCTCTCATTCTCACCTGTGTTCTGTACTGTTTTTCTAACTCAAACACACTCCATCAGTTTCCAACTACAGCTGAGGTAAATCACCTGCTACTAAAACCTCCTTATCTCAGAGCTAGCCATAGCAGTAGTTCTGTAGCACCTCTTTATCATAAATCACCAGCCGTTTGAAAATGTTAAGTACTTCTTTTGCTCATCTTCTTTCTATTAAATCCTTGCTTAGCTTAGATCCCCATATGCAGTTAGTTTACACCTAAAACCCAGTTCACTCCGTTCAGCTGTTCACACATTTCCAGTGCCTCATTAGTGTGTGTGTATGTGTGTGCTTGTGTGTGTACGTGTGTGTATGTGTGTGTGTGTGTGTGTGTGTTTGTGTGTGTGTGTGTGTGTGTATGTGTGTGCACTCCACAGCTGTTCAACACCCAGGCCCAGAGCTTGCTGCTCATGACATCAGTAGCCATGCCTGTGTTCAGTAAGAAGAAGGAGACGGTAAGCTTCCCAGCATATTCACACATTTCTATCAAGTGACCAGAACTGGGCTAAGCTGACCTGGTTTCTATTTGAAACCAGGGGTTTGAATTGAGTTTTATACTAACGTAATGAGTGAGCCATGTGGTGTTTCCAGTGAAGTGACGTCTGGTTTGGTTTGGTTTGTTCCAGCTGTCCCATGGGATCTTGCTGGGGGTGGTGGGGACTGACGTGGCCCTGAGAGAGCTGATGAGACTGGCACCAAGATATAAGGTAACCCCGCTCACCTGGGCCCATCCCAACGTCAAACTTAAACCACAAACAAAGCTAGACAGAGACCAGCAAACCCAAACCAAGTAAGACTAGGCGTAGCCTTACTAACACTGATGCCCAGGTCTAAGTTCACCCTGCTCCCATCATTGTCCTTACCACTGGTTTCCTGACTGCCACCCAGAAATTAGTCCTTCAAAGAAAGACAGATCTGACGATGGAAGCCCTGTTGAAAGTGGTACCTTGACTCTGTCACCTTTGAATTGGTGCCTGGGTCAACTTTGATATAAAACCACAGCGCAGAAGCACCCTGTTTAGTCCTTTGCATGTTTACTTCCAGCTGGGGGTCCATGGCTACGCCTTCCTGAACACCAACAACGGCTACATCCTGTCTCACCCTGACCTTCGACCTCTGGTGAGTGACATTGTTGTTGGGCCGGCTGG
>JAVQIZ010160413.1:0-12236 GCA_036023535.2 Galaxias brevipinnis
CCACTCTGGTTTGCCCTAAAATTTGGTGGGAACGTGTGTGTGTGTGTGTGTGTGGGTGTGTGTGTGTGTGTGTGTGTGTGTAAAATGCAAAATACTAAAATTTAGTTTGGAAACCCCCCCCCCCCCCTTTTTTTTTTGAAATGACTGGTGGACTGTTATCTTGAAACGTGGGCAAGGTGGAAAGTTTGTGTGGTGTTTTAGAAACAATTGCCCTCATTTTAATTAACCATTGCTTTGAAGCAAGAACATCAAAATAGCCCCTTTGGGGTTTTTTGTCAGATTAGTTCACCTATTTTAATATAACAATTAAAAGAGCCTTGTACACATGACACACTCCTTTAAATCAAATTTTAAAAATCGTAAGATCAAAGACTTGTTTGTCTGATGTATTAATCAAAGTATGCAATTTTAGTTATGCAAGCCATGACTAATTTATTATATTCCAGCTGCATCTGCAGTTTTGGGCATGAAATGGACTCAGGGTAAACAGATGTTTGCAAGATGATTATGAGTTCCAACCTATCCCTTAAAAGTTCAAGAGATCAATTTCAATCCATAACTGAATGTATCACCTTGATCCATTAGATTTTGAGTTCTGGATTTTTTTCAAAAATGAGGTGAAATGTTTGTAAAGTACTGTGCCTAAAGTTGTATATTGATTAGTTACCATTGGTTACTGTAGTGTGCCTTTACTTTATGTATTTAACTATGTATTTGTGTATTCAAATATCATATAAGTTTTTTCATTATTGTAAATTATCTTCATTTTTCATCAAAGTTATCTTTACCAAAACAATAAAAAAAAGTTTCTAAAAGTCCTCTATTGTTACTTCTTGCCTTTTAAAAGGTGTGTTACATGTCACACGTATGTAAGTGGCTGTATGTATTTATTGTAAAGGGGGTAGGTGGTAGAACAATTCTGTAGCGTAGGAGTGCAGGATGTCATGAACCCACAAATTCGACATCTGGTAATGACATTGGCCTAGATACAGAGCTGCGCCTAGCAACCACAGAACACAGCCGTCTGACAAGCCTCAGACAGAGAGACCCCTTACCCTTGCGCTAGACAAAGACACCTTTCTTCACGGCTCTTCGACCCCTTGACTAATCTTCTTCTTCCTCGTTCTGTCAACCCCCGTGCAGCGCCGTTAATAAAGGAAAGACGACCCTTTCACCTCTGCTGTCTCCACGTTTGCATCAAACGTGCTTGTTATGTGACCGTTTTGAACAATGGCTTATAGTCTGAAGGACCATTGTTTTAAGGGAAACAACGGATCTGTTTACACAGCTTTACATGGCCCATTTTACCTGAGCCAAATAAGATGTGTATGTAAAGATGTAGTTTATCAAACGTCAATAGTATTTCTATGTTTCATAATCTGATAGTATAACAACTGTGTCTCAAAGTGAGCTTTAAAGAGAAAAATTAAAAGGATTGCTATTGTTAGTATTGTTTCTATTACAATAGGCCTAAATTCAAGACTTTGTTCAAATGACGTCCTGGATTTGAAACGCACACACATGATGGATGAGTATGGCTTGAACAGTGACTTAAACTCACATTATTAGCTTTTGTAACATTCAGAGATCGCTTCTGGTGAATTCTGGAACAATGGAACAAATATGTTCTCCCAGGTTCCATGGTTTATATATGAGTCCATCAAATGAAGGATCTTTGGACATACAGTGCTGTGCATACGTTTTAGGCAGGGGATACTGTTTTGAAGGCGAAGGGTGGTCACACCAAATGTTGATTTGATACAGATTTGCTTTTCCCTCACTTAGTATTTTATGAATTGATAAAAAAATAAACAATTAACATTTAAATTTGTATGTGTTTATTTTCCTCTGACTTTAAAAACCTCACACCTGCCTAAAATCTTTGCACAGTACTGTATCTGGAGGCGCACATTTACCGGTGTTTCTCCAGCAACATTTTCAATGAATCTATATTCAGTAGATAATTCTCCCAGTGTGGCTGCTGCTACACTCTGGAACTCCCTCCCCATGGAGATCCAAAATGCAAAGTCTCTGGAAATAAGACAACTTAAACGTACCCTTTTTGTCAAACTGAACTTCTTTCTGAACTGTTTTCAACTATTTGTAATTGTACTTTTTATTTACTTCTTCATATCAATTGTTTAACTATAATGCTTTCCCTTATTTGTAAAGTGTCCTTGGATTACTTGAAAGGCACTGTTAAATTAAAGTTATTAGTAGTAGTAGTAGTGGTAGTAGTAGTATTAATGTCATTGTTATTATTATTATTATTATTATTATTATTATTATTATTATTATTGTTATTAATAATAATAGTAATAATAATGATAATAATATGAATAACTATATTAGATAAATGAACTATTTACCATAAAGCCCCATTAATAAAAAACAAATAAATCAATAAAAAAGCCCTGGTAGGCTATTGGTCTACACAGAAAAATGGTGTCGGCTTTGGTCCATAAAAATCATTGTATCTATTGAACAACGGACACTTACTTACAAAATGATAAATGGTTAATATAGTATTGATGATTATGTTGGTATAGTAAAAACTTGACTGACTATTCAAACTGTTCTCGAGCTGTGCTTTTATGTGAATATCTGATTACCCTATGGCGCCATCTAGCGGACGAATAATAAACTTGAGGGATTATGCTCTGTGAATTACGTATTTGCCAAAGGGAAGGGGGAGGGGGGGGGGGCGCATCGGCGTGTGTCAGCAACTGCATGTGTGGGGCAATAATTTTACCTTGCTCTGGCCATACTTGAATAACGTTAAACGGTCGTTGCATGGAAATCTAATCAGACAAGGTGGGATGAGCTATCAGGAGCTCATAGATTTTTTAATTATAATTTTGTAAAATTATACTTTCAATATAGCATAAAGAGCAGCAGGGGCGATTTGATTGTGAAATATATCCACAATTTGATGTTCTGGTTTCAAATTCAATTATTGGCATTTTGTTGTGTTTAATCCCTTAATCTGTCACTTATTTTATTTTGCAATGAAAATCGCCCTATAGTTTGGTATGCAGTTGTTTTGTTGTTGTTGTTGTTGTTGTTTTTACACTTTAGTTCAGTGGAGCTAGTCTAGGGCTATCCAAACCCATATCAGTGTCGTTCTCGTGGTATAAAGCAAATTAGTTCAATTTTGAACGGATTGTGATTGACAGAACAGTTTAGGGCACCTTGCCAAGTAGGGGTTTTCTTTTCCTTTATTCTCGGAACTCCTTCAGAGTAAAAGTTATATCTGGCTTAGAGTGGCTTGTTGCATGTGCAAGTAACGAGAGGCGAATCCTTTCGTCTCTTATTTTGACAGTGGGAGGAGGTTCGTACAATGCTTAGTCATGGTGAGTTACTGCTTTCCCCATATCGTTTGTGGCGTGCAGACTGCGATGGAATAGAAATCTACGTGAGTTTCTCTTTTGTAAATAACAGGTATTTCGGTTGATTTTCAAAGCGAAACGTATACGATGTACATGCGATAAAATTATTATTTAGCAGAAATGTTGTTTTGTGTCCTTATATTGAAAATGTTTTTGTTCCGAGGATCGAGTCAAATCCCAGACACACTTGTCTGTCTTGACAAAATCAATCTATTTTGTTTGTAAATAATATTTTATATTTCCTCATGATCATTTATTGGGTCGTTAGTAGGTGGTTGAACATAATCAGGCTGAAATTGTTTTGTAAGGATGAATATATCGTTATGAACAGCCGTAGCAGTTCCTGTCCGCGCTTGCCAACGTTTCAACTTCGATACGGTTATTTTGAAGCAAGCCCAAATTAATGTAGAACCAATACTTTGTTTGACTCCTTGTAAGTGATTATATATGTAGCCTTACCTAGTAAATGCCGTGAAATCTCGTATATATGTAAAGACTATCCTCACTTCTGGGTCATGTTTTGGTACATAGAGTTCCATATTTGCTCCTTCCCTCAATCAGCCAGTTAACAGTGCTGCCGATTACAGAGTTTCAGTGGATGAGTCACTGATGCGGGCACTATGCCAACGTCTTATTGAAACAATAATGTCATACTGTTTCTGCTCTGGACCATTTTGTATGTCAGATAGCACGACACGGAGAACAGTCACGTTAGATCGCGCGCATCCCGTAGCAGTTCATCAAATGTCGTACTGTTTTTGCTTAGTACCATAACAGGGTCTTGTTTAATCATTGCAGCTTTAAAGTTTGGCTCGTGCGAGTTAAACTCTTGAGCAACTTTATGCATTTTGCATCCCGAATCCCGATTGTTTTTTTTCCAGTCACAGGAGTGATTGAAATTTTGCAAGAATGAGTGCTCTGATGTCGACCAGCCATTAGTCGTATTTCTTCAGAGATAAAACAGTAAGTTTACTGTATCGCGGGAAACCTAATTTGAAGCGGAACTATCGACTGTTGAATTGTGAATACTTGTTGTAGTAAGTAGTCGCATGTCAATGAGTGTGCACGCAGAGACTATATTGAGCAACTTCTTCCGTAGTGAATCAGCTATTCACTGGAAATTTGGCAGAGATTTGCTAGGTCCTGAACAAGCAGTGTTTTAGTGATGTACGCAGGCATTGAGGAGTGTGCCCATGTCATTGAAAGCACTCACATTAATTCAATTAGCAAATAAAACCGTTAAGTGTTATACCGATTTTTTATTTATTTTTTAAAGACAACGTGCGCAACGCAATAGCTACCGCCACTATTGACTTATCGGGCTTACCAAAAGACATTCCGACTAACACAAGTTACAGGCAGTCATTATCCCACGTGTTGACCTACCTAAGTCTGTGTACTCCACGTCTCATAATTTATTTAACTGTGGTGTACGTTTCTAGAGGTAATTCTATTCCTTATGTACTGTAAGAAAGTTCCAGATTGCACGTCAATCATTGGTTTCACACTGGCCTTAGATCGAACTGTGAAAAGGGAACCGGTGAAAAGTAGACCACAGTCATCGTGCTGGGCCTGTTAAAGTAATCAGTTGCCTTATCAGTCACTCAGGCCCAGGTAATGATTGTTGGCGCAATTAATCCATTTCAGTCGGGTCATGTGCAAAACAACTGTTTCTGCTGAGTAACTCTGACAATCAGAGAATACAGACTGGGCGTGCAGGAACTTTACTTCTGAATGGCTTGCTTTGAAAGAATGTAGCTGGATTTTTGCCATTGTTGACTGACAGCACAAAAAGTGATCACAATGACTGACTTACCCAATTGTGTTTTGCTGAGTTAATTAGAGCAGTGTGTGTGTGTTTGTGTGTGCGCTTGTGGGCGTGTATGTTCATGCTAGTTTACACGCACAAGTGGTGTGTTTTTGTATGTCTGAAGTGGACAACTTACTGTGCGAGCACGTGTGTGTGACAATTCTGGTGGGCTTTAGTTCATGCCACCTCTGACCCCCACCCAAACTGGTCACAGGACAGTCCCAGAAAACACACAGTCACGCTGACTATTTCAATTCTGGCTCTAATTTAAGTCCCTCTGTCTGTCGTTTGGAAATCTGCGTCACCACCAATAAAGTCCTCCGCTATGTCTTACGCCCTCCGTCACTTTAGTATGTGTGGCATCCATCCATCAGTGGAGGGGAACCCACTGGTACTCGCTGTCCCCGTCCCCACACACCTCATTGCCTCATTGCATTTCAGCTTACCTAAATGGATGTCACGTCATGGGTACTTGCTGGTCAATTTTAAAGAATTTGCTAAAGTAAAAAAGGATTGTATGCCTGGTTGTAGTTAATCTAGCATTTTGACATGGCTTTCATTTGAATCATTGGCATGCAACTTTTTTTTTTACCAATCGCCTCTAATTCACAGTTGGTTTTCAACATTTTTGTTGATGAATTCATCTCAGGTGGCAACAACGTGTGTGTGTGTGTGTGTGTGTGTGTGTGTGTGTGTGTGGCCTTTCCTAAATTCGGGGCACAGAGATGAACCTAACATGGCTCTGTAGTACGAATTGTCGTGATCATCATGATTGTTCACTTTGACACATCCTGCGACCTTTAACCCAAAGCAGAGGAGCTGTTGGGTGTGTTGACAGACAGACAGACAGACAGGCAGGCAGGCAGGCAGGCAGGCAGGCAGAGAGATAACATTTGGTATCCCTTGTTGGTTCAAGCTGAGTCATGCACTTGCAATAATATCACACTATTAAGAAAGCCACCGAATTTCTCTGAGTGTGTCATTAACCTCTATGTGGTGTCCTCGTACTTCGTATTATTTTTGGAGTTAGGTTTTTAAAATGAAATGTTTCACTTAATTCTGCTAAAACCGTAAGCTAATCAAGACCATTTAATGACTTTACAGAGCTTCAAAGGCAGCCATAGCTTAACATTAAGCAACTGTTTTGTTTTTCTCTGTCTCTCCCTCTCCCTCTCCCTCTCTCTCTCCTTTCAGTTGTGAGCTGAGCCAATACAGTCCTGGTAAACATGGCAGTGCAAACAGATTCCTGAGCTTGGGAGACTTCTAGGAAGGCCTCTCTCCGAAAACGCTCCACTGAGCACCGCTCATTCCTGCGGGCCGTGTGTGTGTGTGCTGTGCGCTGAGATCACTTTTAGCACCAGCCTCTTTGCCTCTATCCTCCTGGAAAGATCACTGAATCCCACCCTACACAGCCCCCCAACCCCCAGTCTCAATTCTCACCACTCAGGATAGGAACGTAGTACGTAAGATTGCAGATTTAGTCATCCCCGCTGTTGGAATCTGTTCGTAAATCTTTGTTCTTTTACATTTTTTTGCTTGCTCTTTGAATAGTAAATCGAGTTGCAAGTTTGACCCACCAACCCGCATTGTTTCAGGTGTAAGGATACCCTTTTAAAGCCTTTCTTGTGTAGGGAAATATGTTTGTGAAGTTGTTTTAAAAGTGGTGTTATCTTTGAGTAAGACTTCAGGAAATTAATAAATGATAATTTTGTTTTTCCTAGATGTTTAGGTGAGTAAGCTGTTGTTGCCAACACAAACAACTGACAGGCAATGGTATCCACTTGTTACGCCGCACAATCATTGGGTCATAAAACCACTTAGTTCTCTCTCCCTTCCCTCTTGGTTGTCCTTTAAATGATGTAAAGAAACAAAGCGTTCAAACACAACCAAAGAAAATCGTAGACGAAGTTTTAATGGCTCGTTAAAAATATATTCCAACTCTGATCCAGCTGAAGTTACAGACTTAACAACCATGACTAGCCGTTAGTCGTAAAACTAAATGTTAGCCCAGAGTAAACACTATGGCAAGACTCAAAGACTAACCAGAGCCAAGAAAGACTCTGGTGTGAGAGAAATATCTACATTTAGAAGGCCTCCCAGACCTGAAAAGCAGGAAAGGAACTCCTAGAGAGAGAGAAAGATAAAAAAACCTGGAAACCGCAGTCTTTTTCCCAGTTCTTAAGTTTCCGCTGTGCAAGGTGAGCCAGGATGCCAGGTTCCACCACTTGCCGTCATTAAAAGCTGTGCAGAGGAAGCAGGAGAAGAAGAAAAGGCGGCGGAGGAGGAGGAGGAACAGGAAGCAAAAACAGGATATGACATCAGAGAGCCTGACGGAATGCAAGGCGCACGTGACGCCGTCGACGCGCAACGGCCACCGCGTGTTCAGCTACACGCTAGAGAGCCACACGGCCGCCGCCTTCGCCATCATGAACGAGCTGCGGCTGGAACGCCGGCTGTGCGACGTGACGCTGCGCGTGCGCTACAACGACCTGGAGGCCGTGGACTTTGTGGCCCACAAGGTGGTGCTGGCCTCCTCATCGCCCGTCTTCAGGGCCATGTTCACCAACGGGCTGAAGGAGTGCGGCATGGAGATGGTGCCCATCGAGGGCATTCACCCCAAGGTGAGTTTTCTTTTTTTGGGGGGGGTGGGGGGGTCAGAGGTCGTGTGTGTGTTTGTAAGAGCTTTGGAAGTAGCTTGATATGTACAAATTATGATACAAGAAAATGCTCATTTTTTTTACTTTTTGTTTAGTTATTCAGTCATCGTTAATCATTTTGTGTATGAGAATAACTCTTACAGTATGAGCTTATAATTGTTTTCCTGAAATGGCCAGACTGACCCAATGAAGTAGCCATTTATATCACTTTGACAACTAAATGTTAAGATGCGGAATGCTACGAATCAGCTGTTTGATATGATTTTGTTCCTTTCTAATTTAAGTATTTTTTAATCGTAAGCCACTCAAAGGGATGCTTTAAAACACATCCCTGTTTTCCAAGGCATTAACCTCACTGAAGGGGATAATTAAAGACTTGCATCCTTAGGCACTTACATTATAAACCGCTAACTAGTGCCTTACACAGCAGTGCGTGTTCAATTAAAATGCTAGATGTATAAAAGAAATCCCCGGTCAAGCTTGTTAACCCTGCTTGAGATTGAAGCGTCGATTTCATTTTGCACTTGAGATTTGTTTTATGTACGGTTGTAAACGTCGACCTGAAAACAAGCTCAGCCAGCCGTGATGTATAGCCGTTAGAAGGGGTCGTTGCGACCTCGTTTATCACGTCGTTTTCCACTGAACAGATCTCATTCTCCTCAGATAACACTGGGTGGATTCGAGGAGCACACACACACAGACACAGACACGTGCACATACATGTACACGCACACACTCAACTTTCACTCAAACACACACATGCAGACACTTTGACATGCATGTGTCCGTGCTCACACACTTTTTTGAATGCTTGAAAACACACGTTCACAAACACTTTCACTGTCACCTGGCATCTGCTATCAGTGTCACACACACCGCGGTTATCTCTCTATATTCCTGTTTCACAAGGGGGTACACACAGTCCAATGAAATAGCTCAGATTGACCATTGTTACCTGCCACACACACACAGACACACACACACACACACAGTATATGAGAGTGATTGGCAGACGTACTTTGTCTAATGAGACTGTAATTATAGTAGCAGGCAGCAGCAAGTGATAAGTTCCACTCCATGTACGATAGGCTCTCCCAGGTGAACAGTACCCTGTTGAACCGGCTCTGTGTGTTGCCGTCTCGTCATTTCCTCACCTCTCCAGCCTGCCTGCTCTTAACGGACCCCGACTGTGATGCTCTACTTTCCCCCTGCGACTTTGAACGACGTCGCTTAGTCTTTCGTTTGAATGAAATGCCGTTACATCTGTTTTCGTTTCTCACCATGCCTCTCGTCCGCCTATAGCCTTAGCCCCCACATCTATGTCTCTCACTCTCACTGCTCTCTCACACTCTCTGCCCTTTCCTTTGTCCAATAAGAATCAATAATCAGAGTCAGCAACACTCGCGACTTGCCTCTAACATACTTTATTTTCCAAACAAAACAAATTATCATCAAAGTAAAAGCAAACCCGTGTTGTAAACGCAAAGAAAAAAATACAATTCAAAGATTAAACTGAATGTGTCTCCTTTGGTCTTGTTTTGTCTCTGTTTCTCTCTGTGTGTCTAAACTGAATGTGTCTCTTGTGGTCTTGTTCTCTCTGTGTGTCTCGCCAAGGTGATGGAGAGGCTGATAGAGTTTGCTTACACAGCCAGCATCTCTGTGGGGGAGAAGTGTGTAATCCACGTGATGAACGGCGCCGTCATGTATCAAATCGACAGCGTCGTCAAGGCCTGCTGCGACTTCCTGGTTACGCAGCTGGACCCTAGCAACGCCATCGGCATTGCCAACTTCGCCGAGCAGATCAGCTGCACTGAGCTGCATCAGAAGGCCCGCGAGTACATCTATATGAACTTCAGCCAGGTGTGTGTGTGTGTGTGTACGGTTTTGATTTGTTTGTTTTTTTTGATCAATCGTGGAGTTGGGAAAACGGTGGAATGGACAAAACCTTCACAAAGTATACTGACACAGCCAACTCTTTGCAAATGTGATCATAAATACATTTAGTATAACTTTCATCAGACGTTTGATTTGAAGTCATGCTGAAGTGAAAAGGAGGAATTTGCAGGTTGTCAAAATGGCGTAATTTACATGAATGATACAGTATAATAGAAATAATACCAATACCTTGTTACAATATTATTTCTTAGTTTAACCATTATTTGGCCTTACTTAAAAAATCTTTCCAATTACTTTTTCCGAAATAATAAAATGCTTATCGGGTCGTCTTTTCAATATATGATGCAGATGAGTCAGTCTTATCATCACTTTAGGGTATGGGACGTTGTAAAGATTAGATGACCAGGTGCAGAACAAGAAAATGCTGAATGATCTGAGTCTGAACAGACTTTGCACTGTCATACACGAGTCATTAGTAACTACCATGTAACACCACACCTGCTGCACCTGTATGCTAAATCAAACAAACCTAATACTTCCCTAGTCTTGATCTGAAGGTCTACTTCAAAGGGTCTGACAAAGAACGTCAGTTTAGATACAACGCTAGGGAAGTGCCCACCGCACCGTGTAACGGGACATCCTCGTGGAGGCTGCGGCTCAATCTCCCTCTGTCGTTCACTTGGCTCGGCTCGCCTTATTTGGTCATGTGGCCGGCAGGGTTGACCGCGTACCAAGGTGGAAGTTGCAGAGTAACCGAACACAGTTACAGCTGTTCCTGTGGGGTTTTCCTTAAACGTTTAGTGTTTTTTTTCCCTGTGAATATGAGCCTCTTGTAAACAAAAGCTCCTTTTGTATTGTAGCCAGGTGAGTGGATCTTAGTCATGGTTTGACGGCGAGTGCGTGGGAGGACAAGGGAGGTTCACCTGCCGTTTTGAACACGAGGGTGTGTGACTTATGGGTGGATTACCTGCAGTCCTAAGCATGCATGTCTTTTAAATGCTACTCATTCTGAAACTGTGACTATCACAGTGATTTCCTGAACAGCACACGGGTGAACCCTGATTGGATTCTGTCTACTGGTAGAATGTTAGGAAAGCAAATGTTTTTGTCATCTACAGTTTAATGGCCATTGTAATAGTTTGTGACAGCTTCAGACAAAAAAAAAGAAAGATTTTTAAGGCTGAGTCACATCAAAACAAACCGACTCGCATATTAATTCTTTATTTATTTAACCTTTATCCAACCGGTCAAGTCACTTGAGAACCAGTTCTCATTTTCCAAAACAGCCTTGCCAAAAAGGCAGAGCACATCTGGACTTAAATGGAACAAACAAAACGATCACAGCCCCAATTCAAAGACATATAAAAGATACAGTATTTTTTTATATAAAATAAACAGACACAAGTACACTTCCTAAGTAAATGGTATGAGTCATGAGGCGTAGCATGTTCCCTTTGAATACAGAGCAACAGACAGCGTCAGCCTTTTGTATTGTTCAGACCATTGTCTGTCTGCGTCACCAAACAAAATGTGTCACTAAATCAACCCCTGACTATTTCCGTCCCCTTTTATACCTGGTGCCTGACTCACCATCAGGCCTCCGTCCGCTAACCCCCCCAACCCCCTCCCTCCCACCAGGTGGCGACCCAGGAGGAGTTCTTCAACCTCACCCACTGCCAGCTGGTGACCCTCATCAGCCGCGACGAGCTGAACGTGCGCTGCGAGTCCGAGGTGTTCCAGGCGTGCGTGGCGTGGGTGCGCTCCGACCGCGAGGACCGCCGGCCGTACGTCCAGGCGCTGCTCCAGGCCGTGCGCTGCCACTCCCTCACCCCCAACTTCCTCCAGACCCAGCTGCAGTCCCTCGACTGGGACCCCCAGTGTAAGGACTACCTGGCCCAAATCTTTCAGGACCTCACCCTCCACAAGCCCACCAAAGTCAACTCCTGTCGGACCCCCAAGGTGCCCCAGCTCATCTACACCGCGGGCGGGTACTTCCGCCAGTCGCTGAGCTACCTGGAAGCCTATAACCCCTGCAGTGGCGCCTGGCTGAGGCTAGCGGACCTCCAGGTGCCCCGGAGCGGCCTGGCAGCGTGCGTGATCAGCGGGCTGTTCTACGCTGTGGGGGGGAGGAACAACGCCCCCGACGGCAACATGGACTCCAACACGCTGGACTGCTACAACCCCATGAACAACTGCTGGCTGCCGTGCGCGCCCATGAGCGTGCCCCGGAACAGGATAGGGGTGGGGGTGATTGACGGGCTGATATACGCCGTGGGCGGATCCCATGGCTGCATACATCACAACAGCGTGGAAAGGTGAGGGATGGGGATTTAGGGTTAGCTGGGTGGTCGTTAAGGGATGAAGAGGAGGAGGAGGAGGAGGGGTAGAGGATTAGGTTTAATATGCAAGATAAACCCTTTGTCTGTGTGTGTGTGTGGGGGGGGGGGGGGTCAACAAGCAATGTTATGTATTTGCACTTTGTGG
>JAVQIZ010160415.1:0-19590 GCA_036023535.2 Galaxias brevipinnis
GCGCGCGAGCTACCACGGTTTAAGACCCTCGGTTTGATGACGGCCGCGTCGTTCGACACCCCCCCACCCCCCCCCCCCCCCACCCCCCCCCTCCTACTCCAGAGTCGGGGCCTGAGTTAGGGACAAAGCAGCTGCCTCCTGTTTGGTCGACGCGCTTTGTTTACCCCCCGGGTCTTATCTCACAGCTAATTAACCTTGGGAGGAAGGTGAGCCGCCTTCGTCATCCGCGACACCCCATCCGTATTGTCACTCGGCGGAGTCGTTAAAGAGACTTAAGTGACCGTCTGGAGAGACCCTGCGCGGCGACAACCCCCTCACCCCCCCTCCTCGTGGCGGCTCTTTGCATTAGCGGCACGTAAAATCACGGCAATACGTCCGTGTTCCGACGTGGAACATCATTTTTCACACTACGTTGATTTGTCACCTTTGTGTCATTATGTTTTCGTTACGAATGGCATCCTGTCTAATGTAGTATAACACATGCACATGAGTTATTCAACTGCTGTAGCCTACTCTCAATGCACACCGCAAATTCCATGCGGCTACATCCGGCTTCGCCATAGCTTTCTTTAGACCCCACCCCTCCCTGTCTCCCTCGCCCGAACAGCTTGCGCGCCAGCCAACTCGGCTGGCAAAATGTCAATGGGGTGAAACTCAAGTGTATTCAGCTAAATCTGGTTCGCTAGCTGGGCTTTAGAGATCGACACAGCTAGGTCGACTGGGCCATTTGTCTACAGATTTCACGGTGTCTCGCAAGGTATGCAGGGATGTTCCGGGCTGCATTCGAGATCTGTGGCCCAACCCTGTTTACTCTCCTCACTTCAATAAATCCCCCCAAAACAAATATTTATTGGTTGGGATGTTTTGAAGGCATGCAGTGGAGGCCACATGTCGTATCACATGAGAACACTAGAGGGCACTCATGGACTTTCAGTATCCCTTGTCCAGTGCTGTAAATCAATCGTTATGCACCGTCCCCTTACTGCACACACTACACGGGTGTTTTAGAGAACTGCAGAACACACTCACACATGTGGGCACGCACACACACACACACACACACAAACACACATGCACACACACACACCTACACATTTGCATACATATTTATACACACACACACACACACACACACACAACCAATGATCTCTTAATTTTTGTCCTCACGTTTGATCTGGATACTTCTCTTCCATAGCCGGCCCTGGATACCCAAACGGCTGCTTTGGAAACCCAAAGACGTAGCACCGAGAGCATCCCCTGCAAATCAAGCGCGCCACCGTGCGATCTGACACACGCAGCAGCGACTGTTTGGAGAGCGTCGGAAGGCGGCGAGCTTGATTTCATCACTTTGATGAAGCGCCGCGTGGAGCCGCCTGCTTCCGGCGTGATGACGGACAGCCCCAGAGGGACCCGAGGTGGGGTGGGGGGGCTGTGGAGGGCTCCTGGAATCCCATTGCTGTCCTTTCCAAACGCGGGCTCCCTCTCAAAAGAGGCTTCATCGTTGTGTGTTGCCACGGCGCGGGTGATACAATACGCGGCAAGACCTTCACCCCCCCCGCCCCGCCCCGCCCCCGACCCCTCCAGCCCGCAGGCCCGGGGACGACAGTCAATCTCCGCAGCCTTTCCAATTCCACGAGCATCAAGATAACAGTTATCTCCATTTAGAACCGTATCGCTCTCTCGGAGGGAGTTATAAAGAGCGGGGGTGTGGGGGTGGGTGGGGGGTGGGGGTGGGGGGGGACTATCCGACCGGCTACTCTGCTTACAGTAGAATTGCCCCCACACACACACACACACACACGCACACACAACAGTCCCAGTTCTGCAGAGCTTGTCAGGAGATGGATAACTGTGGATGCAGTGAGACCCCCCCCTTCCTCCGGGGCGTCTTTATGCGCCACGCTCGTCAGAGATCTGAGGCTTCTCACAGAGCGTGCCGTGTGGGGGGGATAAATAGACATGTGCTGGGCGCCGACTGGCCGTAAGTGTGGGTCCACATGAACGCGTCGCCATGACAGATGCAACGGTGTGAGTGATGGGAGGTGGTGGGGGGGGGGGGGATAAGATGTGTAGCGGTACGGTGGAGCGTGCCCCAACACACACACACACACACACACACACACACACACAGACACACACAGACACAAACACTTTCTCCCCCGTCTTCCAAGTAGCTGCTCATCTCCTGTTTATTCAGCCCCTGTGGAGAAATGCTTGAATGTATACATCAATCACTGGGACTCGAAACAACAAGTGCAGACTCGGGATGTGTCTGTCGTCAGTGAGTGCTTTTAAAAGGACGCGTGTGTGTGTGTTGTTTGTGTGTATGAACGTGAAAGAGTAGCGTGTGTGTGTTGTTTGTGTGTATGAACGCGAGAGAATAGCGTGTGTGCGTTGTTTGTGTGTATGATCGCGGGATAATTGCGTGTGAAAGACATGTCGTGAGGTTCCCTGTTAAGAATAAGCCAGAGAGCAAAGGGGCACGCAAAAGACAGGGAATGAAAGAAAGAAAGAAAGAAAGAAAGAAAGAAAGAAAGACGGAGAAATTGAGAATGCTATGTAGAAAGGAAGGAGAGAGAGAAGGTAATTACGCAGCCTGGTATGTTAGCCCCCCCCCTCCCCCTCTCTCTCTCCATCCCTCTCTCTCTCTCTCCTTCCATGCAGCGCCACCCTCTGCAGGACTTTCAATGGCTGCATAGGCTCCTCTGCTTGCCAGCAGCCCCACACACGCAAGCAGAGAAGGACACGGAGACACACAGAGACACCCCTGCTGTCCTTATCAATTAGCTGCACTTAGCTAGCCACACCACTGTGCCTGAGCGGACTACATCTCCCAGTGCTCCGCGGGGCGGATTGTCCTCCCATTATTAATGACCACACTGGGGGGGAGGTGGGGGGGTACAAATGGTGGATTAGCGCCGCAGCTCTGGTTTATAAGGGAAAGGCAGGTCATTGAGTGAATCCGCAAATAAACACACTTGGAGAATCCTTTTGTGGGGGAGTTACAAAGGTGTTTAAATGTATGTGTATGTGTGTGTGTCTGTCTGTGAGACTCAGTGTGTGTGTGCGAGAGAGATAGAGAGAGAAACTCTGTGTGCGTGCGTGTGTGAGAGAGAGAGAGAGACGTGTGTGTGTGTGTATGTGGGTGCATGTGTGACGGGGAGGTGCAGATGAGGGTGAGGGGGCTCTTGTGATCGATGTTCACCCGCTGTTAATTGTTTGACTGGAGGCCTGGTCCTTTGGCATTATTGATCACGTCCCCAGGGCACGGGCCGACGACCCGGTGTTTCTCCAAGTGGCCCGGCAGCAGTCAACCCCCCCCCCCCCTATGAAAGAGGCCATGGCACGGTGCTAATTTCCCATTTCTATGGATCAGTACAAAAGGGTTCTACGTGTGTTGTCTTTCTCCTCATTCTTTTTCTTTGTTCTTTCTTTGAGGTGCCTGTATGTAAAAGTGTGTAACATGTGTAGCAGAGAGGGCAGGCCCTATTGATCTGTAGCTGCATTTAGCATTTGCTAACGCTAAACCGTCGGGGAAACCAACAGCGTTCCCTCGAGGAAAGCCCACTTGACGCTCCCCAACGGGGTAAAGTTATGCAATCGCTTGTGCTCTCCGCGACAAAAAAAAATCTAAAAGAAAAGCGGGTGTCAGGCTATATTACATCCACACTTAAAAAGCATGGGCGGAATCTCCTACGGCGAAGAGGCCGACTGGGACGATTGCCAATCCCTGGGTCTCTGCATCCAAACGGGGCACCTGCGCATCAACCCCCCACCCCCACTTACCGCTTCTCCACCGCCCAACCCCCCGCCCCTCCCCACCACCACTACCACATCTTCCAGCCCATTCATGCTGCTTAACCATGCTGTCCACATGTCTACAAAACACTGAGCCCAATGTCTTTTCCCCGGGAGACCCTCCGCATGCTAATGCTGACCCGGGTTCGAAGACGGCTCTCGAGGTATGTGCGGCACGAGGTCTCCGAAACTAGTGGAGCACTCTCCTTTTTTTTGGGGGGGGGGGGGTCGGGGGGGCTGAATTGCTGACGCATGCTCCAAAAAAAAAAGAAAAGGCGTGCTATCTGGCAGTGGCAACCCCACTTTAGTTAACGACCTCCATCAAATTAACAGCTGCGATAAAACATACTGGTAGAGTATGTTCCTAATGACACCTGCTGCCCTGGAGGGTCCATTTTGGAGGGGATTATAGTAAAATGTTATTGAAGCCATGCAGAAATTGCCCCCAATCATTGGTCCACTCACAGATGTGATCCGACAACTTACTTAAAATAATACACAAATAATGGACGTATTATATAATAACACTTGCCGAGTACGATACCACATTCGATTCGAACGTGGTTTCTGCCTCCCGTCGATGTGTATACTGTTATGTTGACGTTATGCCAAAGGCAATTTTTTTTATTTGACAGCAGTATGTATGTGAAGAAATGGATTCTTGAGGTAAAATACTTGCCGACTGTTTGTCATGGGGACACTTTGTCTTTCAGCTGGCAGAGGTTGTTCACCCTTCCCAGGAAAACATAAACTCTTGACATGAAACACCACAGCAAACGATCATTTATTGCTAGTGGGGAAAAGTTTATGTAAATATTCTCAATAATTCCGCAGATGGCAAACACCATTTTTTTAAGGGCCGGTTACTGCAATACGTGTGCTGTGCCACATGCTGTAAAAAAAAAAAATGCGAAGACACCTTTTTACGAGGGCAATACATGGCTATTCCCGCCGCCATTTTGATATAGATATTGGCACTTGTGCATTCCCCTCGCAATCTCCCGCAGGAGAGCAACAGTAGTAAATTGTGTGCACCAGCTTGTGGACCGTAACAACAACAAGCCCATCACTCAGGCTCCAAACATGTAAGATGGTGGGGAAACCCGAGAGGAACATGAAAAAGTGATGAAAAATCGGCCTTGGAAAGGCAATGAAAGGACTTGTGTGGGCCGGTGGATACATCTAGTCTGTTTGTCTGGGTGGAATCGTGGAGGCCTCTCCTGGTTCCTGAGGTACCGCTCCCCTTGGAGACCTCTTCATCTCCAGCCCCGGACACTCGTACATCTCCCGCTCGTTGGCGCTATCATCGCCCCTCCATCTTGAGGGTGTGTGTCACTGTTGGCCCACTAAAACAGATACAGCAACAGATACGTTCTCATAAGAGAGAAGAAGTGTACTTATGGTTTATCCAATGGACATCTGAGCTTTCAAAGTCAACACGGCGTACGGTGCCTTCCCCCGAACTCCCCAAAACAATCTTGGTAATTTCTTTATCAAAACCTTGTTTTCCGTGCACTACCCACCAGCATGTGAACTGTATCCGTCTGTACTGCTATGTACAACATGCTTATCTTATCTCTGAGGCCCAAAGGGAGCAGTGGTATGTGTTATCATGCGCAGCATGTTGGATTAACAGGTGAGACAATAGCAGGGGAAATAAACCGCTGCTTTCTACACGGTTATGGCACTGTGGATGGGAGGCAGGCAGAGAGGATCCAAAGCCAGCGAACAAAGGCCTGCTGGTTTTTGGGTTGGTGTGTCGGTGTCCCATTTTCTGCCTATTCAGTCCCCCACCCCCCACCCTGTCTTCCCACTCACTGTGACAGTACGGTTTCATGGTGGAGGCCGATGGGGGGGGGGCAACTGAATGTCTCTTTGATTCTCCTGACAGTTACTGATGGATCAACATGGACAGTGTCAGCGTGTACGCTCTAGCATTCTTCGTAGTGTGCAGTGGGTGGCACGGTAATTTGGCAAACGTAATGGCTGCCTGAGTGTGTGTGTGTGTGTGTGTGTGCGCATGCAGAAAGTGTGTGCGTGTCTTTCTCTACGGAGACGGAGAACGAGCGAGTAAACTCGCATGTATGTTTAACGTCTATGCAAATCCGTGTATGCATACACTTGCCCCATTTAAATATTTATCTATGAATGCCGGTAAGAAAGTGTGCGCCCACACTCCTGCACAGTCATCGGTGTGGTTGTGTGTGTGTGTGTGTGAGGTAGCATGCTGAGTGCATGGACTGGGAGTGTATTTATAGTTGCCTATTGGGGACATCGCTGTGCGATCCTCAGCTGTGTGGCGCTGAGGGGAACATAATGTTCTCATTTGCCAGTATTGCAGTCGCTCATATATAATACATCTCCAACAGTGAATTCAGAAGGGCCCCTCAGCCAAAGAGGGGGGCGGGGGTCCCCGACCACACTCCTCCGGTCGTGGCCTCCGTGCGGCCTCCCGTCTCCCCCCGCCTCCTCCGCGCTCCGCGCCCGGAGGAAGGACTCACCCCTGTGGTGCCTTGTCATCCAAGGGCACGCGGCGGCAGAACTCCCGGCCGTGTTCCCGTTCGACACGCCACTGCGGTCGGCAGCCACTTCTCTCCCTCTCTCTCTTCGTGGCACCCCACACACACGCACGCTAACACACACACACACACACACGCGCGCACGTGTTCGCTGCCACTTGCACGTTTTCACCCTAATTTATATTTCACAGGTTGAAGGGAGCTCCGGAGCTGTGGGTGTCAGAGGCTCGGATAGTAGTGAACACTGGGTTTTGTATTGGTTTTTTTTTTTAACTTTTTCTAAAGCGTGTCATGCTAAGTGTTAGCATTCCCCCATGCAACAGAGTGAGAGTGCAAGGTGTAAAGTGCATGCATTAACTCATGTAGAATTAGCGTGCACTTCCAGGTGCCTAGCAGACAGACCCCCCTCTAAGTAAGGGCATTAAGCGTAAAGTGGCAGGGGATGAAATACATGTCCCCTACTGGTACAGACTCTGGAGGATAATGGCTCTCTCACATGGGGATAAATCTCCCCTTTTAGAGGATTAGGTTTAGATGGGGAGTGACATAAATAAAGGCTTAAGTAATGAGATTAATGAGGAAAATAAAAGCCTTCATGTAACACTGAAATATGAACGAGTAATAACAATAACTTCTATACCAAGCGGTCCTTCTTGCAAAGGCTTGTATATTTTTGGGGGGAGAAAGTGCACTTAAAAGAATTCGAGGCAAATATAAGCTGCAATAAGTTTCTGTGTCAGTTTTGAGAGCATGGGGTGGATTAGAAGAACTGAGTCACTGTTAAAAGAGTTATTACACAAATACCTTCCGCTGTCTATCGAGCAGAAAAAAGAACAAATAATTATCCGCTGTGACAAAAACCGTCATCTTTACCTACAGCACTACCTAAAATGTTTTGGTTAGAGGGTGGACATTTGCATCACGCGCGTCGGAGATCGGCCTGGACACCGTGTGCCTGGCTTATTATTTTTAGTCATGGATGCAACGTCTAGGTGACGAGGGGAGCAGGCACACAGGGACCGCATGGTCAAACAGGGGAACATTTGAATTCCCTTCTCGCGGTGTGACCCATTTCCTGGTCCGGGCTGTGCTAGATACAGAAGTGGAATGCCTACTCTTCATGGCGCCATAGATGTCTTTCCAGTGTCTGAAATGAAACACAGTAGCCTGCTGTGCATGTATCCTTAGTGCACAAATAATAGCTCATTGGCAAACTTGGATTTTCTATTGATATAAATGATCACTTACAGAATTGCCCCATTGACGGCGTAAATAAAATATGGGAGGCAGCAGTCACATGTATTTTCCCTTTACATGGACGTTTAATGGCGATTTATTTTTGAACGCCCGCAAACAGTTGAGGGAGGTTTGACTTTCACTTCAGAGTAAAACAATTCTTATGGCACCCCGTGCAAACCATAAACATAAGAACACTGGAGAACAAGCTGAGAGTGCACCCTTCTAGTTTGCAGAATAGCTTCAGTTATATCCTTCACCTCGCATGTCTATTCTACAAGAACAGAAATACTTGAATGTGGATTCTGTAGGGGTCCGTTTCTGGAGATCTATTTGATTCGGAATGCCATTTAGCAAGCCAATATCATAGGCACTGGGAAGCTGAACAGAAACCATAATAAGGTTTTTAAATAGATCTTTCAGAAACCAATTTGAAAATGTTGAATTAAATGTAATCATGGAACGGCTGTATAGGGATTTACAATTGTAATCAGCTCCCTGCACAATATGGAGATCAATACATTATGCACGTTTCTCTGCTGCTATCTCATGGTTTTAAGCATACATGTATTGCAACTGACTGCAGTGAGACGAATTGAATTAGGTCTACATTCATTGATACAATGAAGTTTGTATTGCAGTATTTAATATGCAAAGCCAATCCATATGTTGATTACTCAATTGAAGAGTTAATGCAGAGGTTTATTATATTTGAGCTCAGACCATGGTAAACCATGCATTGTGCGACAACTAAAGGATTTACCAGTGGGATAGTGAGCTAGAATGTGAGTGAGGAACTCTTTGCTCTAGAGTCACACAATGTGGCTTAAAAGCAACATCTGGTTGGCATCATGACATCCTATACACTGTGTTGTGACCTCTTGTCCAGGCCCCTAAATAAGAACAGTAACTGATATCCACAGTATGACCTCTGGCCTTTTCAATAGCTAAAGTAAACATCTCCACAACCACTGACTGTTTGGTGTTCCTTCATGATGTGCAGTGAGAAACTGCATTTGATCACATGATCTGGCTGGACCAACCAAGTCGAAGGTATTCATTTGTGAGTAACTTAGGATGTTATGCAGGAGTTTGACTTATGCATTTAATCTTTGAGTCTATGTATTCAATGTGTTGAGTGCCATACTGGTATTGTCGTAATCCTTTAAAATAAATACATGCATTCAAAATGGGAAAAAACACCATGATCTGGGTCAGTCCGGGCGGTCTTGACTCGGCCAACAAAGTCAACAGAACCAGGAAACGGACCGCCTTTCTATCAAAGGTCTGTTCCCAGTGAATCCCGCATTTGACATACCTAATATAGATATTCTATATTCTGGGTCCCATGAACCCAGTGGGATAGACATAATTGAATGGCTTTGTCAAAGTGTCTTTTTTTTTCTTAAGAACCTCCCTGGGACCTGCTAGTGTTAATTATCTCCCATAACAATATGGCCTAGTTTAATAATTACTGGTCCGTCCAAATATATTATTACCATGGTCCCCCCCCTCCCCCAAGGCCGCTGTTAATTTTACCGTGTGAACCGTATCCACGTAGAATATGTTTATTAACATGTAGGTGTGTTGATTACAGTCACCTGTGGCTTTACCTGAAGTTACGACAGTTGAAAGTTGTCAATGCGCCGATTTTTTTCTCTCTTACAGTGGCAGTTCTTCTGACGAAAGCTTCAATTATGAAGTTATAATTCTTTTTTTTCTAATATCCAGTGAGCAATTAAGGGGCACGCACTCACCGAGTGTGTCGCTTGACAAAGGGTCACTGGAGAGCGTGGTGGAGTCTAGCCTCGATGGAAGAGCTCATAAAAGAGAACTTGGTGGTTGCTAATCTTAAAGCCCCTCTTTGATATGGTCCCGTAGCACTTGGCCCTGACTTTCATGTGTTCAATCACATAATTTTTCAAACCCTTCGGGCTCGTTTTTCGGCCCAGACTTGGATGGCTAACTTGGCTAACTTGGCTGCAAAGGCAGCTGGCCTGTTTAACCTCTCCTATTTGAGGCTGGGGTTCATAAAAACGAGAGCGTTCACGCCATGACCTTTCTTTTAAAAACGGCAGTAGCCTAGCGTTGAACTTTCATAGGGGTCATGCCTCCACCGAAGAAACAAATTGATAGAAAAGCTTGTTTGTTTTGAGTGAATGTTGCGCTTATTGAGTTGTATACAGAGCCATAAGCGAACAAAATACAGAGACATTAAATAAGCATTTAGTATCTTTCAGGCTTTCGATGGCAACCAGTCACAACACTCAGCATTGACATCTGCCTACTAAAGTGGTTGGCCATGTTGGTCTACTGTACTGAAAACGTGCACATTGGGCATTGAGCATTGTAACCATTTATAAAAGAGCCTTTGTCTATATTTGCAAATACCAAACACATTTGATTAAATAATTATACCTTGGCATATATGCATTTCTGGAATCAGTTGTGAGGTTGATTAAAAAAAGAGCAGTTAGATCAGGCACTAATGAAGCCCAAGAACTACAGTAACCACACAATGACACGTGCACGTACACACACACACACACACACTTTCATCTGGGTATTGTAGTCTTCAAGCACACCCTTTTGAAATTCCCTGCCATGTGGAGCCTGTTGCAGGCAGCCTTTCATTTGAATTCCTGTCACTTCTCATTTGAGGCAGAAGGCAGCCTGATCATTTGTCAACTGTGAGT
Source organism: Galaxias brevipinnis (assembly GCA_036023535.2). Lineage (NCBI taxonomy): Eukaryota > Metazoa > Chordata > Actinopteri > Galaxiiformes > Galaxiidae > Galaxias > Galaxias brevipinnis. The sequence continues at coordinate 10,250 of JAVQIZ010160415.1, forward strand.
GCCTCTCCGGCAGTGTGTCACCCTGTACTGGGATCAGCAATTATTCACCGCGCCCTACCTTGCCTCAAATATGCCTCCCATCTGACTTGTTTTCAAAGCCATATTTAATGTTGCTAATGAATTTATAGGGGGTTTCGACCTGTTTGCATATGCTAGAGTAACAGCAGGTTAAAAAGCAATGTCTGCAATGTCTCAGGGAAGTTGCTTCAGCGTCATGAGTTGTTTATGCTAGCTACAAACAAATTACCTGATTGCAAAGCTATCACAATGTGGATCAGTGGAATAGGCACTCATCTCCGGAGAAAGGAAATGATAATGGGGGTAACGCTTACAGAGGCTGGCTAAATGTTTGGCTCGCTCTGTGATATTAATATGTTACCCATGCGCGGTATGTGTTATGACTCGGGGCTAAAAACAAAAGGCACTCACCGCTCGCAGTGCGTTCATTTTTCACGGCGCCGGCCAGTTAATTAAAATGCTGAATGGCAGACTTTAGGTAGCAAACACGGGATTCTGTTGTTTGACCTTTTTCTCTTCCATTAGGTGGTTGGCGAGAATATGACGCGTTGATGAATGGATAATGTATTATCATGGCTGACGGCACTCTTTGGGGAAATTAATGAGGACATGGAGAAGGGGTTGGGGGTGGGGGGAGGGGGGGGGGGGCTGGGGAGTGCACTGTGTACGTGAGCTTTTGGGTGAGTCAGTGGACTTAACTCGATCAAGAATCCCTGGGAGCAGGTTTCTGCTGCTTTATGTAATGGATCGAGGAGGAGAAAGGGGGATATTGATGAGGTAAGGAAAGAGGGTTAGGAGAGTAGGGCGAGGGAGAGACAGAGAGAGACAGAGAAAAGAGAATTGATAGGTGTGACAAATGGCGTTTGAGATGGAGAGGAGACGAGAAAAAGAACAAAAAAGCAAGCGTACAGCACCACTGAATGATAACGATACAGGAGATTAAACTGCCGGCGTCGGCCAACCCCCGCGCCCGTTTATTTTTTTTATTTTTTTTTTGCCATGTCATAATCTTTCATCACTGATCCATTTGAATAACGGCAGAGCTACAATCAGGGGCCCGCCGCCGACAGCTCCACCTGAAACACGGTCATCACGGGAGGACCAGGCAACCGATTCACATCGGCGGAGAATGCCCATGGTGTCAATTTCTCCCTAATTGGATAGCTCATTATGGCTATAGGGCAAGGAGTATTTGACATTCGGTCAATAAGCTTGCCGTGGTGGTTAGCCAGAACAGAGACAGAAATGTTTTTGAGATGTATCGAAACACTGTCAGGTGTGTCAAGGCGGCACAATCGGGTGATTAGTGTAATCAGGCTAAGATCTACCTTGACCTAACACATTGAGACATGGTGTCGGGGAGCAGGGGGAGCACATGTTCACCCCGTCGTACTTCTAGAAGTTGGCATACAATTCAAAGTTTTGTTGAGAAATCCATATATAGGAAAGAATGTATGTGAGATTACACTCCTCTAGATGAATGGATTTAGACATCAGAAGTTGAATTATGTTGTTGCTCTCTGTGTGTGACTCACCATCGCCCATCATTATGTAAAACTCACTTTTAAAGTATTATCTAATTTGTCAATAAAACTCTGAATCTCTGTAATCTCGTTTAATCAAACGGCGATGACAGATGGCGTTCTGCTTGAGCGTTGCAAAATAGCATGTTCCTATGATTGAAAAAGATATTACTGCCTGATATTGCCCCCCCCCCCCTCCCCACCACCACCACACACACACACACACACACACACCCGAGTTTATTATCAAGTTTGATGGCACTTCACTTCCGCAGGACAGGAAAGTATAAACAGGTCAACTAGACAGTGAGCATTATGTCAGATGTTAACCAAACATGTCAACATACCAAAAGTGCAAACGTGAGGCCACCTCAAGTGTTTGTCAGAGTGAGACTTCCACTCCCTTGAAACACACTTGCTATGGTTTGCTGAACGCACGTACCTGGCATTGTTCGTGTTATAAAATGCACTTTTCCTTTATGACGACGAGATGGCCCCAATGGCCGAGAAGGTCGGAGGAGTACAAACCGATATAGCAGCATCATGTCAAGGAGTTCCACCCCACCATATGTTCACTGGAAGCAAAGTGAGGGAAGGAAGGATTTGAAAGAACGGCGGCACTTCAACTCAGACTGACTGAAGGGCGCGTGATGAATGGTAGGCCAGAGGAACGGACCATGGCGTGAATAGGACCGGCCACAGCCCGAGGAAATTGCTCCTTGATAAGTCCTGGCTTTCACAAATTGGCTCTCAAAGAATTGGTCTTCATTCAGATCCGCTTGTTCTGTTCCCCCGACAAATCCGGCTTTAAAAAAAGGTGTGCTCGCACTCAATAGGATAAGTGGAGTCGGAATAGGGGTTTCTCGGCATTATAAGAGGTAGTGGCAAAGTGTACTCCCGTTAGAGCAAGTTTAGTCATTTGAATTGACTTGGCTGTTAATAGTAGCTTGTGCATGCCATCACATACCCTGTAAAGCCTGGTATCGAGGCTTTGTGTTCGGTGGCAGAGAAGCTCTTTGTAACGCTGACCTTGGGATTTACTTTGAATGATTGAATCCTCGGGAACAGACAGACACACACACAGCTGTTGCATTTAACATCGCTGCGTGACTCAATGAGAATGGATCACTTGGTGGGTCGAATCCTATTAAATAACAAGTCACCTCAATAGTTTTCATAACTAGTTTTCTGCTGTGCAGTGTAGTTTGATAGCAGGATAACAGACAGTGTATACATGTGGACAATATAGAGAGCATGTTGTCTTTCCCCTTCTTCTTTTATATCACGGCAAACTTTTACAGCTCCCCTTGCAGGCGAATTTATTGGACAGCAACAAAAGGATTCAATTGAAACCCCATTAACTGGGAGGGGAGCATTGCCGTGGCTGCAATATCAATCATGGTGTTGTCTGTGCAGCATCAATGTTCCTTGGGAGACATAAAGTTGTTTCTGACTTGATTCTCTCGAAACCGTCGAACATTCGAGAAGCATCTTTGTGTAACTGGGTGGCACGTTATTGATTTGCCATTATTCCGGGTGCATTGTTATGTACTCCGGTGTGTGAGTCCAACATTAAAGAAAGAGAAAAAAAAAGTCTTCGAAGCCATTACTGTGCAGCCCATTGTGACGGCAGGAGTCGGTGTAGTCTCTCAACTCGTTCACTTGTGCTGTTTTAAAACGCCTTTTAGGTATGGAGGTTCTTTGTGTTTTAAACCTAATTTCAAAAGATCTTCTTTTAATTCATTTGCATTTCAATAATCTTTCAAACGGCATTAATATTCACAATCCCTCCTATAACTATCTAAAAAGCATTTCATGTTTTTGTTTTCTCTATCAATTGTACTTTGCTGTGTTCTGAATTGCCTACTATGTATCCTTAACATACTGCATATGATGCAAAATGTGTATACAGTATGAAATTATGTGAAGTCTGAATATGGAAAAAGATCTCGGATGACATGTTATTTTTGGAAAGATATTGAGTACCCGAGAGATGTTGCTAGATGATGTTTCAGCCCCCAAAATGCACTGGACCAACTTCCTCCTGGCTTAGACAGAATCCTTTCAAAATGCATGGGTTTCGGTCACATGTTCCAGTTCAGTAAACTAACAATTTAAGCGAATCTTACTAAAAAGTATAATACTAGATTTTGTTTTCAGTGTACAGTATGTACTCAGTGTAGTATAATAAGTATGTGGTTCCGAACATCACCTCAGTCTGTCCCGTTATTTGTCACATTTACATGAGCATTCAATAGAGTCATATCTTATTTAAAACAAACTTTTAATGTCACTGTTATGGGAACATCTCTGACAAAAAAGGGACAAAATGTACTTGGCAGAAGCCAACCTTGAAGGCGCAGTTTGTAAAAGCACTTGGACATTCAGCTCACAGAACAAAATAGCAAGGAGAGGCAGCAGGCGGCTAAAAGCTAAAAGATTCTTTAACAAGGTTGTCACCATGGCAATGGGTCTGGTAGGTCTAGCCATACATTTGTCTCTCTTGGTGGGATCATTGGCAAGCAACGTTGCCAGAATAGTTTAAGGTGTTCACCCACCATGAACTTAAAACCTTAAAACTATTTTAAGCACATTATGAGGATATGTTGGCACACATATACTGCTCCCTTATCAAATGAAAGCCCAACCCTGACAGCATTGAGAACTAGCCCATGTGTGGATGGAGCGCAGGTTCTTTCCAAAGTATGGTAGCCCTACTATATACTTGGGCAAACGGCATAAGAGTTCAAACAAGGCTTGGAGTGCGTCAGCACAGTTTTGCGTGCGTTTGGAAACAGCAAGTAGGACATTTCAGTTGCTATGTCATTTGTGTCACCAGGCATATCATCGGATAAGGCTGACTTCCAGAGACACAGATCACTGCTGGTTCATCCATCCCACCCTTCTCTGGCACAAACGCACACACACACCCCTCTCTGATCTGTTTCCTACACACACAGACAGACACACACACACACAGTCTGAGTCATGCGACAGGGCTCCAACTTTGACGGAGACACAAGGAATCCTCCTGTAGGGCGCTGCGGCTTCTCCTCGTCACTCCCTCGCCCCCTGGGAGCTCCTGCTGGTTTCCACGTCGCTTTGTTTTTATGTAGGACAGTCCACCCTGTTCAGGAGGGGGGAGGCGCGCTACAACGTTGCCGTGCTTTTGGAAACACCCACGATAAGATCTCACATACGAAGAGTTATTTTGGAGGTCGGCAACGAGTCGACAAACAAGCGATGATGTGTTAGTGAAGCACAGATGTTTGTATCATGGTGCATCAGGGAGAGAAAAGGAGGATGATGCTATACCTACATTCTATTACGGAATAAAAAAAAAATGGCTCAGGATCGCATGTCTTGCACTTGATCCTAATCGGAAGTTGGGATGAGACCAATTTTTCCTAATTCCATAGCACAGCTAAGGGGAGAGTGTATGCCCTGAATAAGCCTGGTGATTAATATCAATGGTAGAGCGAGCTCTTTTTATGATGACTAAGCACTTTTCCTCTCAGAATCATTGGACACGGTCAGGGAATAGATCTTTAAACTACTTAGGGAATTAGCTGCATACACAATTGGCGGAAGGGAGCGGATTATCATTTAGCACTAGGGATTTTAAGACGAACTGTCCCTTAATGTTGGCTTTGCCGTAGTTATCACCGCCTGGTACAAAATAAGAATAGGCCTACCCTTCAAAAAGGTACTAAAAGGCGGCGCCACTAATTACACTATGACTATTAGTAATACAAACATCACAAGTGCATCATTAAAAGTTCCAGCCTAATTGAAAACAAAATACAGTGGCCCTGACGAGAACAGAAAGACTTGAATTCTAACGAGGGCGTTGCGAAACTCAACAGCCTTTCCTATTACGTTCGCGCCATCTTTGCAGAGGTCATCCTTTGTTCTCTTTTGTTTTTGGGTGGGGGGGGGTGATCCTAGGAGGGTTACAAGGACAATCTTTCCCTTTTGCATCATCTATGTTCATTAAAGAAACCATTAAGGCCCGTGTCACTTTGTCCTCTGTGCCGGGGCGCTGGGTGTGCCTCCGAGTTCGGACGTTATCTAACATCCTCTCCCGTTCCAGTGTATCGAACCTCCCTCCCCTGGCCGTGGCTGGCGTCGTTCCACCGAGAGAGAGGGAACGGTACCTCAGCGATAGCGGCACGCCGTTCGCAAGGCCCCACCGCTCATTAGGCGACGCGCTGAGCTAACGTGGCAATGACACCCCCCCCCCCCCTCTTTGATGTCCTACTAACGACGTCGAGCCCAAACTGCGTGAGTAGCGTTCGTACCAATGATGATGACGGCGAGGGGAGCAGTCGACAAGAGCGCCGTTAGCACTCCCCCCCACCCCGAATAAATAAAAGAGCATTTCATTACAAAACAAATAACTTGAGGTGAAACCTTACACCAGATATCGAAGCCATGGACTTGCCATGCTTTCTGTTTAGTTTCAATGTTTGTATGTGTGTGCGTGCATGCGTGTGTGTGTGTGTGTTTGAAATGGTGGCATTTATGGGCTTTTCAGGCCAGAAAGGGAGGAATAGATAAGAATAGCCATATGATCTGGGATTTAGGAGTGAGGATGACTCGAGCAGAGCTGCCACTCCGCTCGTACACTTAGCTGCTGCTTCGCTATTACTCCTGCTGCAGAGAAACTTGACTGGGGGTTGCCATAGAAACTGGAATTACCTAAAGCTTGATAATAACTAAGCAGAGAGCCTTTTTTCCACTTTCTGCCACTGTGAAGCACAGAATTTCATTTTTGGAGTGCATGATTGAGAGAGCAAGTGTGTGTGTGTGTGTGTGTGCGAGTGAGAATGTGTGTGTGTGTGTGGGAGTTGCTGTGAAATGAAATGCTCGAAGAGCCAAATCCCCAATATTAGGGTATGTAATTCAATCAGCAAGGCAAGTTGCCTGATCAGCAGAATCCTCTAGTAAAGCAACGAGGAAGCATTTGAGTCGGTGACCCTCTTATGTGTTGTTTAAACATGTTGTGTTTCCACGGTCGGGAATCCGAGAGAAATTGATCAGAGACGTTGCACAAGAACCTACCAGCACGATCCATCTCTGGGAGCTGCCATTTTGAATGGGCAGACTAGCCAGGGTCTTGACCCAGAAGGAGGATGGAGACCTGGTGCTATGCTCTGACATATGTAAAACTCTTCAAATGTCATAAGCACTCTCTGCCATTAGGGTGATAGACACAAGGAGCTGTTGGCCCAATTAATTTAATTCAGCTCAAATGGCACCTCTCACATAAAAAATAATACCTCAGCCTATGGATTAAATTAGATGCCCCCCTGTCAATGTTTTATAAATCTTAACTTCATCACACAGTGCAGGGCTCTACTGTAACTACTCAAGGTGATTAAACCTTTTCAGGCCTATATATATATATTATATATATATATATATATATATATATATACACACACACACACATTTTCTTTTCTTTTTTTGTAGTAATTATTGTAACATGAAGAGTATCTCTCTTGCCGTGCCCCACTGTGCTACTTATCATTGCTTTGAGGCTGTGCCTCAGAAGGCAGGAATGGCAGATAAGATCTGGGAAGATACTAGAGAGAGAAAGGCCTAATTTGCGGGGGGAACTGTGCGTGTCGGCAGGTAAGACTTTGGGTGGCGAGCCTCCGACTGTGAGCACAACCACTAATTACACTAGACTTGACTGCTTAATTGGAGATAGTACCTAGCCTAGCTCCGGGTGTCAGTCGGGTCATGCAGTGTAGTCAAAAGAGGCAGACAACAAATTAATCATTCAAAATGAGAACGCGCCTCAACCCACTCACCCGTAGTTGTCGCAAAAGATATTGCCGAGAATCCCCCGTCTCCCTCCATATGCTGATTCGAGGAACGCACCCTTATCTGTATCTGTAGATGGACATCTCTGCTATTGGATATCACTGCTGGGTAGTGAGGTTGAAAACGTGTATGAATCTGTGCTCTCCATCTCGTTTTTTATTTCTGGAAATTTGAATTTACACCTGTTCATCTGGAGTCCTTGGGATATTGAATTATTCGAAAGGCACAAAAATTACTTTCGTTCGGAATAGGGTACTTAATGAGGTATTACACCTGGGAAAGGCTAGCCTTCTCCCAAACATAGCTGTCTATCTTTAAGTATGCTTGTAAGGGAAAAGCAATAAAACATGGAATGTCTGATTCTCTCCGTTTGAAATAGTTTCGTCCCCCCCAAAAAAAACGGCTCTCTCCCCTGTCTCGCCTCACCCACCTCTCTTATTCTCACGCGCCACAGTGGCTGTCCTGATTCGTTTTCTTTAAATGGAAGTCCCCTCGGTGACCGAGGTTCCCATGACGCCCGCTGCAAGAGTAGAGGCCTTTAATACGTCGCCCTCGCTCAAGCAGCGGCGTGAACCTCATTTCGGCTGGGCCACCGGATTGGACCCCCGAGTCCTAATTTGGATGATTCCCTCCCTTCACATCCCCACTCTGGGGGCTGCTCTCGCTGTGCTTGCTGTTGAAAGATAGGTTAATTGCCCATGCAATTTGAAATGCAGAAGACACAGCATATTGATAGTAGAGTAATGTGATTTAGCTCTATGTGGGTTGTGAGTGAATTTGTGGATTACGTAGAATCTTTCTGTAATCAGACACTCAATGTAACTAGTGAGTAGCAATGTGGGTGGGAATTGAACACAAATGCTCCATCTGACATTGCACTATAGCTACAAATTACCAATACTTTTTTTTTTTCAGGACGTGAGAGGCATTTTATGTAACGATGGATACTACTTGTGCATCTGAACATAGCTCAGCCAGTTTCCGCATTGCTCAGTGGAGAAATTCTATTTCAGGGTTCACTGGCCTTTCAGAAGTCATTGAGCTGGGGCAGCTGGGTAATGTATGCCCTCATAAAACTTGTCTATTGAATCAATTTCCCTATTTCAATTACCGCCATTATGAAAGTACGGCACTGGGTGTCACCCTGGACTTCACTACATGTGAATGTTTGCCACAGGATGTGATTTTAGCAGGCAGTGAAGTCCAAAACGAAGATAAATAAAGCTTATCCTCCCCACACCCGCTATCACCTCACAAATCTTAAAGCTCACTTTTGTTTTGCAAAGTTATATATATATAGGAGTCTCATGAAGTGGTAATCCAGGGGACTGCCATCATATCTTTTAGCAGTACAGTGGACCAAAATACAGTGGCTGTACAAAGCATGGATGACTTAAGAATGTAGGGACGTCGTTCGGTAAAACGTTATAAACAACTAATATGTCTCGTGTGTTTACAAATACAGTTCAATGTGGGTTTGGGCAGGAAGAAAAATCACAACTGGTATTCATATTTACTCTAAGATTGTTATAGTCTAAGCTACCGTTAGTAGCGGCAGTATCCTGTCTAATTGAACAAGAATGCAGTTGCAATTCTGCCAAACCTTGTCACACACAGTCACAGGTTTCATCAGCTCCAGTGTGCAGTCTATGGTCTCCACTCTGAAATATCAGTTGTGAACAGATATTTCTGGTGGCCATCCACCAGTCAATGACTCAACCGCAACCCAAGAGGCGTACTACGTTTCAGTGGTGACTCAGCAGGACCATCTGCAGTTTACTACAGCTCCTACCTGCACTAATGCTACGTTAGGGTTTCATGCAAGCTAAAGGTAGGACAAGAGAGGCGCAGTGCATTGCAATGAGACACAAACGATGCGAGAGGGCTGCCATCAACGAAAAGGCCTCCGAAAACCCTCCACAGCTTCCAAAAAGTCTCCCGCCATGGAAAATAGCAAAACAGCGGCAA
>JAVQIZ010160421.1:0-32257 GCA_036023535.2 Galaxias brevipinnis
TTTTTATTTGTGTCCCCAACCCCGGGATTGCCCGTTGTTTTCCCCCCCCCCCCCCCCCCCCCTCCAACAGCTCTCCTCCTCCTCCACCTTCCTTCCTCCCGCCCGCCACTTGACACCTCCTTTAAGTCGACTTCAAAAGGCAAGGAACAAATAAGATGTGCCCAATCAAAACCGTGTTGTTGTGTAGTGATCGCAGGAGAGGAGAGAGATGATTGCAACTCCGGAGTCCAGGGTTCCATTTCAACACCTCACTCAACTTCTCCCCTGACTCCGGCAAACGTTTCCACAACTAAAGTGAAAAATTACAAAGCAACAAAAAAAAAAAAATAAGGTAACGGCTTAGCTCTCCACTTCGACACAGATCTTGATCAGCTACAGAATGTGTTTTGGTACCTTGCAGTCAATTAGCAGTCACTTTTATCCAGAAGCTTTTTCTTGCTGTGCTCTAATGAGAGTGAGAGCTAGTCCCCTGGCTGAAAGATCTTTCCGTGGTCCTGATCTGAAGGGTGGAGGATCGCCTGATGGAACACAATCTTCCCCCATGGCTTCCTGACAATACGGCTTTCACTATGTCATTCGTTGGTAAAAGGCATATTTTTCAACAGGCATGCCCGTCATTCATAGAATAGGAACACCACGGGTATTACCGTAAGAATATTAGTATGTTCCTTTCACTGCGCATTCCCAACAAAAGGCTTGACAAACCACCGGGTTTCATAATCCGATGTGGCGCCCTGAAAGACAGAGAGAAAGTGAAGAGATACTTACGTTAGCCTTGGACATCATCTGTTTTATGATTCCAAGACGGAGTGGAGCGTTGACCTCACCGTCTGCTGAGTTCAGAGAGGTCTAAAGAGGATGTGTGCGTGCGTGTGTGTCTGTGTGTGGTGGTTGTGGGTTTCTGTGCGTCACTGCCTGCAGCTCTCTGTCAGCAGTATATATATATATATATATATATATATATATATATATATATATATTTATTTTTCACTTAAGTGTGAGCTCCTTGGTCCTGCGGCCTCCACACCCAGACACCAGCGTCTCTACCCGGATCACTGCTGCCGGAGGCCAGCTACGCTCCCAAGCCCTGTGTGATTCCTCGCACCACGGAAGAGAGTGAAGTTGCACAACTTCTTCCCGACATAATACAGAGTAATGCACGGGCACACACTCACCCACTCTCTTCTATGATGTTGAAAACCTGAAGAGTTCCATTGCTCTTTCCAAACACCTGTATTTCCACTTTCCTGTTTCAAATTCTTAGTCATTTGTTTCCTCTACTGTGCACACAAGCAACCCACACAAACATGCTCTGTCAAACCAACCAAATAAAAACACCAGTGGCTTCTTTTTTAATGTGCGCAAACAAAAAAACAAAAAAAGCAGAGGGGTACATCTTTATAGGCGCATGACAGGCTACAGGGATAAGAGTGGCAAAGTCTGAATTGTAGAGGGAAGTTTTGACACGAGGCCACGTCCACGGCAGACCTGTAATCAGGGTGTGGAGGACAGAGCGAAAACAAAGGCTGCCGTTCGGATAAAAGCCTCCGTGACAGCCGTTGGATAAACAGTCCGACGCCATTGTGGTCACCGCTCGCCCACCGTACGTGACTCGTTCTCTCGAGCTGCCATCTATCCATCATGGCCAGGCTGACCCGTTTGGCTCACCACCAATTAAACCATAGCCAGTGAACAATGCACCAGGCCAAAGTTTGCGTCTATGGACAGGGAGCAGAAGGGGTCGCTGCCTCCAGACGGTAGTCTAAGGTCGTGATGTCTGTTTGTTGCATTCCACAGACCGTTTCTGCTTCGTAGAACATCAAAGGGACACCATGAAACAAAGGAAGATATTTTCATCAATCGTTGAATGTGTTGATCTACTTGGCAAACGAACCTGATTCTGATTACGGCTGAACCAACCATCTTGTGCATTTCCCCACTAAGCACGGGCTTTCATATTGTGTTATAGTTATTGTGCGAGTCACAAAAAAACAAACATCCTGCTTGTGTGTTGCTGGGAGACTATTCCTGACTCTGGGGGTGACATAGAATCCCCAAAGTATAAGCTTTCACTTAGTATTTCCCCTTCAAATTGCATGAAATTCCAATTAGAAATGATAAGCTGTTGTTAACCGGACCAAATTAATAATTTAAACACCGCAATCAGATTGAGAGCAGTCCCTGTGGATTTTGAGCAAAGATAGATAGTGTGACTATTTAAAAATTACTACGGTACTTATGAAAAGCCTTCACTCCACCGTTATTATTTCAATAAAAATTGTATTCCCATGTGTGTGTGTGTGTGTGTATTACACACCCGATCATTTTGAAATACATTTAAATGTGCACATTTCTGTTTGTTTGTGTGTGTGTTGGAATGTAATACAGCCTTCATAAGCAATACGCTAATATCATGGGGCCCCTTCTGCCTACACACTGTGGAATTATAAACAGCTAAAGACAGCGCTCTGAGGAAAAAAATGATTCTTCTTATTGATGACTGTGTGTGGGTGTGTGGCGTGGTCAACATACATTTCCTTTGCTTAACTTCCCTCTCCCTCCCTCACGCTTTATTACTGCCAAAAGGAATCTAAAGTATATGGCTAAGCATTAAACCACGTAAGTAACATAAAGTAAATCACAGCAACATGCAATCCATCACACGAGACACAAATTCACATTTGTGCCTTTTAACAAAGTTCAAAGTCCTGAGAAAATCAGAATCTGAATCAGAATCAGAAGATTCAAAATGTTTGTCTTTCTAAGCACAAAGTAAGTGGCAGACGGATTGTGAGCTTCCTGTAGCAGTGTGTGGCTTGCCAAGTTCATATTCATTGGCTTTAACGTGACTCACTGCCTCCTCACTGAGACCGAGTACTCGGAGGAGATGGGCTCTAAAAATAAAAAGCAGGCATGATTAGCATTTCCTCACGCGCGGTACATAACGGCCCCGCAACTAACGCGGCACACATAGAATTGGGAAAATTGTTCTAAATTCATATGAGTATGATAACTAGAACTGCACAGCAGACACATAGTGCTTTGACTTTTTTGTTTTACTGCAAGGTCGTATCGGCTAGATTCTCATTGAACACGTGGGACAGGCCTACTTCCGGCATGAGAAATATTTCCGGGATGACACTTGTTTTGTGTACAGTATATCAGGGTGGATTTTGTAAGGGAGTCGAGGCCCTGCACGCGCTCACAATCCAAAAGGTTAAAACGATTGGGTGGCTCTGAAAGGTCAAGCCATCGCCGTAATCGCCCAGCTGAATCATTAGGATGTGGTCCAGGGCTCAGCTCTCAGCCCCCCTGCGATCGAGGGCCTAAACTCAAACGGCTGGCGCAGTCTCAGAGAAGGTCAGTGGCCCACTGGCCTGTAACTGGAACCAGGTTTTAACTTACAGAGACACGCTCTCCACCAAAAGCAAAGTGTTGCGCAATACTATCGGATCGGCTTGAATAACGATAAGTTTGAACTCCAAGTTCACAGTTACCATAGGAACTAACCAGGCAGCTGTCAGCTCTCTCAAGGCAGGTTGATGAATAGATAGCTGCTTAGATAGCAGGAAATAAACACATCTCAGACATTCAACACCACCATTACAAAAACAGACCTCACTTGACGATAAAAAAAGAGAGATCCTCATAGTTTATGCACAGACACAGGTTTTTGACCTTGCTTTGGTTATCCTATTTTCATTTAGATAGTAATTTCTTAGACATGCACGCACATAAACAGACACAAATAAAAATAGGTACGTCCTCAGGCACCGAGACAAATCTGAGATGGAAGCCAGAGAGCTCCTCTTTTTCATAACAGAGGTTGTGCAAAGATAAGATTTGGTGGAACATTAGACTTTTAGACTTGCCGGTCATAAAGTCAATGTATATTATTGCTTGGCCTTAATGCATGTAAATGTGCAAATTTTCAATCCTCCTCTTACCAACCCTAAAAGCACTTGAATAAGCATGCATGCAAGTTACTGTGACAACGGTAAACTAAGAACCTCCATGCTTACTATGGAGGCATGCCTTTACGAGCCTACCATCCGGAGCGCCCAGATCACAGGTATGCACAGCCCTTGTCTTTGCTACCACAGCTGGCAGCCTCGTCGCTAATGGAACAAGCGCTCCCAAGCAGCACCAAATAAAAGCAGACAGAATTAATTACAGCCCGCCAGAGTGACCTTTTCCGTCTGATAAATCATAAAGTCGAGGAGAATGCCATTAGGCCTGTGGATGTGGATGGCCCGGCTTTGAAAAACGATCTCGTCCAAGAATCTGGAGCTGCATCGACCCGGTTGGTGCTTGTGCCGTGCACACACACAAACACACACACATACACACACACACACCCACACACACACACACACACACACACACACACACACACAATGAGGGGAACACACACCAACATAAGCAAAACAAGATTCCAAGTTTTGGAATGCTCCCATCCTGCAGGTTGGAACTTTTTTATTTTTAAGGGAGATCAAATCTTTCATTTGTTGATTGTTCCTACGATTTTCCCATTTCAGTTGGAGGGTATATATCTACTCACTGGAATAGTGCCACAGTATGTAATGTAATCGCAAGACACATTCAAAGGGGATCCACTTCTCTTAAGCTCTCTTGTAGGGCGTCAAAGCAAAAAAAGTGAAATCTTTTTTACATTTTCTCTTCAAAAGAAACAAGGTCTTTCATTCTAACTTCTTCATCCCAACCCTTTGAACGTGTAAGTTCAATTAGAAGGCTATCCTACAGAAAAAAACCCACTACAGGCTGGCAGTAGCTATCATGCAAATCAGACAAGCTCCTCCCCTGGATAGCTCACTTTCACAAAACAGCACTGTAAAATGCAAAATCCAAGCCTGCACCAAAAAAAGAACATGACTATGAAAATGAAAGTCAAAGGTTCTTTCCATTGAGACCCCATCTCATCTAAACATGTTACCCCTTTAAATCCCAGTGGAAGATGGAGCACAACACAGGTCTGCTCTCTGCAAAAAATAATAAAAACAATAATCTTCCACTGCATAAAAATCAGAAAACCAAGCTCTGCCTGCAAGTCGATTGCGACTGTTTCTTCCTCTGCTCAGAAAAAACAGAAATGCACACAGACACACATACTATAAGTATTTCACCCATAAATGAAGTTATTCAGATGACTGATGAGTTCATCACCTTTAATACGGGAAAGAACGGATTTTTCAAATCGCCTTAAAACACTCAATCATGTATCTCAAATGTAACAGGACCAGAATATTCAAAGCAATTATACCAATATAAGCCATTCCCATCTTCCTAACAGAAAATATCGAAACACTTACCAGATGTGGGCTGAGGCCTATTTCCCCAATGAAAACACATCACGCAACAAAATTGCCCCTACATGTGAAGACAATGCATATTCAGTTGTTAACACAGCTCTTCCAGTCAGTGCACACCCTTTGCATATTGCCAAAAGAATGCCCATGAATAATTAGAAGGGAACGGGTAGAGGCCGGCTTCTACGCACTAACCCAAGACGGACAGTCAAGCAACAGCAAAGGAAGGAAGGAAGGCCAGCCTAGCTCCAGGTCACCCTGCCAGCCTGCCAGCCGTCAGACCAGCCATTTTGGGAGACGGCATATCACGCTGCGGTGCCTTTCCTTAGAGCACATTAGCACAGTGAGACTAGATGAAAAGTGACCAACTCTACGCAGACACCAGGGCCAAAATAGCACTTCTCACAAACAACAGAATACACGTTGCGATAGGACAGTTTGGAGAGAAAAATAACATGAAAGATTTAACTATTTATTAATTTAAAAATAGAAGATGCCCTGGTAAATAAAAAACTAAGCAGGAGAGGCCATTATAGGTTTTCTGAATGCAAGAGCCATTTAGTTACATTAGAGAGGATTTACTGCAGTGCTGTTGCGATGCTAAGGCTGCATCTTGAATACAAGTGGAGAGCAGTGAGTCCATTTGTACTGAGTTCCATTACTCATTGCCTTTCATTTGATAAACTATTGTCAGCCAGAGGCAAAAAATGTGGCATTAAATTAGCTAAAGCATTACAGCCTATGATGATTAAGAAGTACTTATCCAACATTTTGAATATAAAAAACTGAAAGCTGCCGTGGAAAATAATGGATAATAAAAAAACACATGAATGGGCTAGATAATTAAAGCCCACAGTTTCACTTTCATTTCACATTAGCTCTGTGCTCGTTTAGCCAGTGGTTCTTTGGGACTTAGGGGGAATAGGTAAAAGTGTAGATTCGCCACCATGTGTTGGAGCAGCAGCCGAAAGGCAAAGAGCCAAGGAAGGAGCATCAATAGTCCTGGGGATGACAGGATTAGGAAACACGGCATCAGCCTTCCGTCTGAAGCCTACCTCCACACAGCAGCCTGACAGACAGGACAGGATGTCGGAGCTCTTTAGGAGATTAGCGTTTCTCAAACAAGGAAGACAACAATGAGCCCCCTATAAGCATCCCCCCTATCGCTATCAGGAGCTGTTCACTAGCACACAGACATCCAATGCACAAGGCACAGAAGGAAATACCCTATTACACACACAACCTTTCTTTTAATTAGTCACAGTACCACTCCATTCATCCCTCACTCTCTAGTTCTTAGAATAAATTAGAAATGAACCAACTGTTCTTCTGCTCTGCTCCGTCCAGACTGAGGAGAGATGTGGGCTGTCTGCAGAGCCACCCAGAGGTCTGGCTCTCCGTCCGGCACTGGGAGCGAGTCCCGCAGTGCCAGGCAGTAAATAACCTGCATAAACGTGCCACTGGAGACAACCGGCAGATGCACAGCCATTCAACAGTAATAGTAGAGCATCGGTTACCAGATTCTAAATAATAGCTTCCAGTCGCCATGGACAGGGTTGGGGACCCCAAGGTGGAAGGATTTATAGAGTAAGCAAATTGCTTTTCTAAGCCTTTTCTTTTCCCCCCTCCATCCCTTACTCGCCCATTCTCATTCGGGGCAAGGATGATGTAGAGCTTGGAGGAGGTGATGGGACTGTTGCCTACTGTTTGACAGGACACACCAGTCCTCTGGCAGTAACGCTAGGCATGCTGCTCCAAGGCACAGGACCACCGCCCAGACACCATGATCTATGAGGGGCATTCGGTTGGAGCAGCAGGGGCGTTGTTGATAAAGCAGGCCGGGGGGGAGTTATGAGTTGTGACTAGTGGCTCTTTTTAACGGATAGAATGATGCTGATGACACTAGACAAAACTCGGCCAGTATCCATCACCCGGGGCACCGCGGGGTATCCAAAACAGCACTGGCTTCTGCCAAGGGTGGCAGGAGACCGGGACGTGAGCGCAATCCTGACAAACCCCATAGGGGAGCTAGACAACATCAATGAGGTCAAAGGTGGCGTTGACTGTAATTCAATTCCTGTGACATCTTGACCCTGCAAATCTATGAGGCTTCTAGTTCTCACAAATATATTACAACATTCTACATAGGAGCAGGGAGTTACAGGCTTGGGCTATGTATTCTCTGAACATAGAGGTGGGTACACTAAGGTGGAAGACAAACATCAAGTTAGAAAATGTAATGTCAGAGTATCACTATGTAGAGCTTGTTGGCTTTTTCTCAACGCCTCACTAGTTCCTGAAGACCCCAGTGAGATTGTAATAGAAGCTGACATTTTCAGATCACACCTGAATTTGAGTGGTAGAACTGAAAAACTGCCTCAGACAATCTTTGGCACAGTCTGCCACCATATTAATAATGCAGTCCGATAATACATGTCTGGAGAAGAGGAAAGAGAGATGTAATAGGAAAACAGAGTCACTCTCCAGAGCACAGAGTTCATGAAGGATTAACATTTCACACACACACTCCGAACACCTTTCAAGTACTACCGCGATTTACACATGATTTTAAACTTTCTACAGGCCTAACAGCATGTGTCCTTAATAAAGACAAATATTTGCCCTTGTACATTTTGAAGTATTTTTACATGGGTATTTATATGTGCATAGTAATGTGTTTTGTGTGAAAAAGCACTGACTGAAATATGTCCACACCACAGTCAAATGGGAAGGCAGACTGTGGCAAAGAAACATGCTTCTTATCAGATTTGTTTCTAAAGATGTTTTACTCACATATCTGTTTTTCTGAAAAAAAATCCCATCAAAATAAGCTGTCACATTCAGGAAGGTAACATCACGTCAAGAAAGGAAATCCTCAAGAATCGGATGTCACAAGATTATTCTAGCTTCAAGCATAATTCAACACACGCGCCCCCCCGCCCCCTCCCCCTCGCGCGCACACATACATATATCCTGCTCACTTTAGTTTATCAATCACTGAAGTGACCGTGCCGGTGGAGAGATTGCTGTTTAAGGCAGATATAAGGCTATTTAGCTGCTAGATGCTTTTATGCTTTAAGCAAATATCAAGCTATAAATTAGTATTGGACTTAAGTGTTCCAAAAACCGTTTTCTTTATGCAATGCAAATATCTAGAAACGCGTTGTATTTGCATAGGACAGATCAAATAAGTTAAACGCGCACGCAAGATTATGTATCTCACTAAAGACATCCACATTTTCCAAAAGAAAATCTTGAATAAGCAGACCGTATTGCAACATATAATTTAATATCAAGTGCACCAGTATTTCATTGTTATCCTGTTCCTTCCTTGAAAGTAACAGTATGTCCATGAATCAAGTTGCCTAAATCTCGATTGTTTCAGCACTACAAAATATTTTAGCGCAGTCATTTACTAACTATTGCTTTATTTCAATTTAACCTTATAGGAGTAAATCACGTTGAGCTAATGTACCCATTTGGAGCACTGCTGTGAAACTGACCGATAAGACGCGCAATGGCATAACGGTTGACTGAAAATTTAAAATATGAATTCGTTAGTACGCAAATGGAAGTAAGACCGATGTCACGTTGAAACCATAAATGATTATTTATTTTCTAGAAGCCTATCGTCCCGTTCACATATACATGACAATGTTAATACTTTACATCATTTGATCTTACCTCGTTCTTGCAGGCAAGGTTTTGGCACAGGTAGTTTAAAATCTCAGTGACGCCGAATAGACTTGCTTGGCAAAAGGAAATAGCTTACTCACGTAGTCTACATGAAACCCCTTTATAAAAAGAATATACGACACAGGCTCTTAAACGAACATTTGAAACGGTAGAACTACACTCAAGTCAGAGCAGCGCTAGACGCGGCAGTCTCGTTGACGCTGACATCAGAACTGATTAAAGCCATATAGGCTACTGTTTGGTACATATTTCCATTAAATATTTCTTAGGTACGCTTGACGCACATGATTCATTCAACGACAAATGTTACATAATAGAAATAACAAAAAAAGTCTGCACATGATCATTTTAGCCACTGTCTGGTAAATTATAGAAGCCAAACATTTTGATATCACCTGATGGAAATATCGATAATTTAACTTTTTCTCACTAACCCCAACCAAACAAATGATGAGGGGCAGGTGTATATACAAGACGAACATGTAAACCATTAGATTTATAAAAAATACCAAACACTTTTGTCTCACAAAATTACATGTGGTGTGCCACTCATTTCAAGTTGGGCTGAAGGTTCAGGGCAATGAAAAAATAACGAAATATTAACATTAACAAATACAATTGCACATTCTGTGAGAAAAGCCATTCTACTGATGCTTAGTGGATAAAAAAAAGTTGAAAAGTAAGAAGGAAAAAGGTTTGACTGGAGATATGTGCAACTGGCACGCCACCTAATTTCCCTGCACCCAGCATGTTCCAATGTAGCTAGGGAGCCAAGGGCCTATTAAGGATCCAGATGGATCCTTCAATTAAGGGGAAATGTTGTTTTCCGGATGGTTGAGCCACTGACTGCGATAGATACTGATGATTTCCCCTGTAATGAATTCCCAAACAATTGATGGCGTTAAATAGAATATAAATTCACCATGCTTTTTGTAAACAAGCATTGAGAGTATGCCTTTGCTTACAATGTTGCTCTTCTGGAGAAATGTCATTATTTAGTAACGTAGACAGAATGGAATGAGGTTTCATATTGAAAACATCCTATTGTCATGTTTATTCTTTTGAATGTACAAGGGGGCTCACACAGGGGACTGAGGTTAAGCTATACAGAGGACAACTATATATTTAGAGCTTGAGCAAGATAAGATGAACATAGATGGGATTCAGTAAAAGATACACCAGATAACAAACAAAATGTTATATTTACAGAGAGCGGAAAAAAAACAGATACACTTGAAAGTTGGGAAATAAAATATGTACAAGTCCTTTACAACATGGAGAAAAAGATCCAAGCGCTTGCGTTTTGTCCTCTCCATTGAGTTCATGGTCTACCGCTGGGCTGTGCGCTAGCTGTCTCCATCGCCAACGCTGGTAGTCGAGCGGCGGTTGATGTTGCTCTGGATAAACAGTTTGAGGCCATCTAAGCCCTGGGTGAAGAGGTACTCCAGGTACCAGTCCCACGGCTTCCCTACCTGAACACAACACACCAGCAATTACACAACCATCCAAACACATCAACACATGGCTTGATAATCACAACATGGCATTTATTCTGTCTAAATGAAAATATGAATGTAACACTCTAAACACATGCCAATACACATACTGAACGGTACGTTTAAAGGGCAGAGGAGGTAAGGAGGACTTAGCTCATACCTTTATGCTATTGATGTCCATGTTCTTCCTTTCTGGCCAACACTGACAGAGAGAGATAAGATAAACCCCAGTTAGCCCCCACAAAGAGAATCTCCCTAGCACAGCGCTGCATGATACAGTCAGAAGTGGGGGAGAAAGGTGCCTTTATTATTCTTAAACATGATGAAAACTTCCATAGCGCTCCCATTAATAATCAAATGTGATTCTGTATTAATGGATCTTCTATGAAAGAAACATTAATATCACATTGGCCTACTTGTCCGGTGTAAGAGTTGATTAGCCAACTATGTTGGCATTTGCTCTCCGGAGTATAACTCACTCCATGAAGTTTGGAAACCAGGCTCAGGGTGTGGGGAACTCAAATAATTACTGAAATATATTCTTTGGTACGGCTTAAGGTTTGTAATTTGCACTTGATGGGACTGGGCACACTCCATTGGATTTGAATTGGGTCTCAAAAGAAGTGCGCGAGACCATTGTCCTGACCTGCTGGTGAAAGTCGATGGCGTAGTAGAGAAAGGCAGGGTGGTGGACGAAGTCAAAGCTGCTCCAGTACTGGGGCACTCCGCTCTGAAGCAGCAGCTCCTCGTCCAGCTCAATGGCCATGCCGGGCTGGAACATCTTGGAGTTCCACAGACAGCTGACCATGAAGAGCAAGTAGTGGTTGAACTCTCGGTAGGTCTGCCGGCTGATGTGAAAGGCTTGCTGGAGAGGAGGGGGAGAATAGAAAGGGGGCGATCAGAGGTTGGAAATTCAGCATTCAGCACTCGTAATAAAAACTAAAAAAACACAGCAAGGTTAAATATTCTGGGAGATCGCTCTTTGCCCGTTATCGGAAATGTTTCCAGGGTTTCCCAATTTGCATTTCATTAAGCAGACTAATTTGTTTTTATAAAAACATGCTGACATTTAAGGTAAGCCCAGTGGGCGTCTGGGATCTAGGCCTGTTTTGTAAATGCATCAATTCAGTGCAATTGGCATAAAGGGGGATGTTTTAATTGTTCACATTCTTTAAAAAACAAGAAAGCCAGCAAACCTAGCATACCCCAAAAAAATTATGTAATCAAATGAACTCAAAATAAACAGTGTGGTTAAATTAGAAAGCTGGAAGACTGACCTTGAAATCCCCCTTAATTTGTCTTGATTATGCAGAATAAGAATGTGTTGCATGAAATATAAAATTACCTTTGTTTTTTGTTCTTGACATTTTGCAGAGGTCAGGTTTTTCTTGTACCTGGAGAATAAAAAGACACGCAATGTTTTAAAACCTTTGCCGACCCCTGAACACATTACAACATCAAAGGAGGGAGTTCCACAAACATGCACAAATGGAACACTACTGTGATGTTTGCACAAGGACGTGATGGGTTTGGTGTGGACTGTGACGTGGGCCCCTGGAGGGTGGGTGGGGGGTCCTCACCTGTACATGATGTAGCCCAGCCTGTCTACGCTGACGGGGTTGGTGGCCAAGAGGGCAGGGTAGAACACTCCTACTGGGGGCATCACCACCAGGGGGAGCCCATACTTCAGGAACATGTCACACACCTGTAGCCCAAGAGGGATGAAGACAACCATAATTTAGCAAAACACAACGTAGAAAAACACTCTAGTTGTGCACTTGCAACCAAGAGTCCACATTCTCAAAGCCAGGTGAAGTCTCCATTGCATTTCTATCTTAGCCTAGTGTGAGAAACCAACCACAAAGTGTGTGTGTGTGTGTGTGTGTGTGTGTGTGTGTGTTTGTACCGTCTCGTAGAAATCCAGGACAAAGTTGAGCAGCAGGGTGTGGCACCCTTCCACCTGCAGCCCCACTGTGGCGAGGTGGCCCACAAACTTTACCAGCTCCATCACGGAGTCCATGAAGCCCGACAGCGTCATGTTCCTGGAGGGAGGGGGCAAGACGCACAGACCACCGTCAGCTCTCACCTGACAGGAGCACACACCCAGGCCCGGCCCCTGGCAGCGGTGAAGGCCACACAGGTAACACTAACTGATATGCTCTCGTACGGCGGACTTGCCCTCGGACCGTTACCATTCGACGGGGAATATCGACATTGCCGTGCACGGGACATAACCAAAATAAGCAGAGTTGTGGGGCCGTTCACTAGGAGGCCTTTCAGAGGACGGCTGGAGAGGGAGCCAAGTTTAAAAACGGGGCGTCAGAGCAAAACCATTGATTTGCACAGTGCAACGCTCAGGTTGGCCCTGCCTCTGGCAATGAGGTTAGAGGTCGGATACAAGGAAGAGCACGAAGGAATTAAAGGAAACGGATTGGACACCTTGTTAACTTGATGCATTGCAGGGGATACTAGCCTTTGGTCAAGACAGAATACTGAACAGTAAGCAAGAGGAGGGAGTTGATTGTGTCTTAGAAAAAGAAGGGGGGTAAATGAGAGCATGCAACCTTTGCAAATATATAATACATTTGGCCATCATGGTGGGCTAAATGCATGGTAATGCCTAAGTGGTTACAACAGGCAGTGGAACATTCCCTCTACAGGTGCCAGGTGAGAGAATGTTAGATAACCCTCACGTTCAAAGATGTTATACTTTAATGTCTCCAATGGAGCTAGGTGTCGTTTGGTGGACGCTCTCCGAGGCGAACGTGAGGGACTCACATGGGCGTGTGACTGTTGAGGCTGATGTCCAGGCCTTCCTCCAGGGCGTACACAGAGTGCCAGGTCAGCCACTTCACCAGCATGGTGTTCAGACACTCCAGCACGCTGCACTGTGGAGACGGACGCAGCGGAGCGAGAGGTGAAGATTAAACGCATAGAAATGAGTGGGAAATCAAATAGAAACACAACAGATTCAAAAGGTCAAACGCTTGCGCACAAACACACGTTTGTTGAACACCCTCAAGACCGGTTTCTAGTAAGTCAAAAGACAAGTGTATAGACCTTGGTACCTCCAAAGTCCTTGTGCTCAAGCACTAGGTCGTTACACATCCTTGTTTGATCAAGGATTATCACAGGTATTGAGGGCCGTGATAATAGAAACCAAACAGCTTATTCATAGAGTTGTCTCTCGTAACAACAACAAAGCTAGTTAGCAGCAAGTTCCAGGGTGCCTACCTTGAAAAAGAGCGTGGATGTGAAGAACAGCTGCCTGAGAGGCTCAAACAGGAGCTGGCGGATGCCTGGGGAGAGACGGAGGACTACATTTGCACCACGTTCTCATATATCTCTAGTGAGACTGCCCAAATCCCCTGCACATGGTAGTGCAAGACCGAGCCAGTCCACGAGAAGAGACATGTGACTGTCGCATATACATCATAGCTTTCATTAGGACAGGCAAAGAGAGTGAGAGAGATAAGACAAAGAGTGGGAAGCAGTGCTTACAGGAGCTGGGGACCACGGGGACGTCACTCAGCAGGCCCAGGATCTGTGGGCGGAGGAGCGAACCGTCCCAGGCGTTTAGGAACTTGTAGAGGAAGGCCTCCGTGCTCAAGAAGCCCTCCTGGGTGGGGACAGGCGAGGGGCAGGAGACAGAAAACATATGCATCTCAAATGAGACCGTTTGACAGTGGCATCATTTATTAAGGACCAGCGGGCCTAGGCTGAGCCTAACAGCCTCTGACAAATGCACACAATGGTAGGAAGGGGAGAAATAGGCGGATGACAGATTGGGGGGTGGGGGGAGGGATTGTCTCAGGGGCCTGGGGGGGCAAAGCTCACCTGAAGAAAGTTTTGCGTTGAAATCAACGTGCCTAGGAACTGGACGGCCTCGGACATATTCTGGGAGCCCCCTCCGTCACTGCAGAACAAGAACTCTGGGGGGAAAAAAAAGGTTGTTCTTTTTTTAATTATTATTTTTATAAATGTTAAAGAAACAAAGGCTAACCCTATTTTTTCCTCTTTTAAGTTCACCCATTCCTTTGTTGTGCAAAGTTTAGAAACGAGGTGGATGCTGACGTGTGGGTTTACCTTCATGGAGGGCGTGGCCTAGCCAGTAGTTGAGGCGAAGGAAGGCCGAGTTGTCCTGGACACAGTCTAAATAGTGCAGAGTCAGGCTGGAGCCCAGGAGAGAGCCCATCTGAGAGGGGAGCTGGGGCACACCAAGAGCAGAGCACAACATGAGAAACCCAGCACAAAGAGCTCACACGGCATGGACAATGGGACACTCGTGTTCTTTCCTGGCACTCGCATACAAATCTTTACATTACAACCTTTGCAAGCGTGTGAGCACGCACACACGCGCACGCTCACGCACACACACACACACAGCTTAAGCCTAACATTGAGCCGTATGCTAAATCGTCTCAAATCAGGAGATTAGCATCACTACTGAAGAATGAGGATTCCCTTGTGCTCATGTCCTTGTTTTCATTGAGTGGGCCATCGATCTGTTGCTGTACTAATTCTGTCTCATGCAGTAATCCTCACAGTGCAGGCATGGGGACGTCTTGCCCATCACTCTGGCATTTTCCCCCCGTCTACATTATGAGCGTAGCAGCTGCCATGCAATATGGGAACTGGAGTATAATAAATAAATAAGAGGCGGGGAGACAGACTGTCAGCGGACATGGCTGAGTCTTCGTGTAATTAGGGGGCAAAGGCATCAGTCGACTGACGCAGCTTGTTCTGGTGTGTGGAGGTTGCAGGAAGACGCTCGAGACAAAATCAATGATCCCTCGTCGCTCCCTCGGCTGAGCTGATCTCATTGGATGATTGACTAGCTAATCTGTCCGTTCTGCCCGTGGTGATGAGGCAAAAGGCCTCGCGGTCCTTAACAAAAGTGCTAGTGCTGTCATAACGCCTTGTTGCCCATGTGGCTCTGTGAGCCGTGAGGGGGGTGATTTATGTTGCATGAAGCGTGAATGTCTTTTGTTCTTGTAAAAAGATTTATTTGAGTTTATCAGGACAATAGATATGGAGGCCAAACAGTGCCACCCGCATGGCCTTTTTATAATTGCACCAGCTTTTTGACTTTTTCCAAAGCGGCGCCAAGATCCATCTCTGTGCACTTGTTAATTAATAACTGTGTATAAACACTGGTCATGTCTGTAAATAGAGTAAGGATAACTTGGGAACACAAATGACATGGAGACAGCTCATGAACCTGATTAATAATGGCTGAATAGAAAAAAACGAATTACAGTATGAGAGACTCATCACATTGCCTCTGTAGGACAAGGCTGCTGATGAACCTGGTATGGAGGAAAACCACGCTGGTGGCACAGCTCCATCAGGTGGTAGAGAAAGAACACTGCAGGATAAGTGGGCAGAGTTCATGCCTTTTTATGGTATGGAAAACAGAACTATTCTGTGTGAGTGTATGTATTGTTGTATGGATTGTCTGACTGTATGCATCTCTCTATGCATACACACCAACCAACTGTTCCTGTTGTCCTGAGCCTTTGTAACTAATCAGACTAATGGAAAACCTGGGAAAAGGTTTACATGACACAAAGGGACATCGTGAGTGAGAAGACGTTACAAAAGGAGCTGAGCAGGGTTTACCTCTATGCAGTGGAGGTTCTCGAGCAGCTGGGAAAAGGAGTGGAGCTGGATCAGTGGCAGCCCCTTTCTACTGGACACGCCAGCCTGAGTCGGCGTCTGGATAGCCGAGCTCAAGACTGGCAGCTCCATGTAATGGTGTTTCTGCTCAAAGAGAGCACAGCAAGGCGATAAGTACATTAGAGAAGCAGATCTTTGTATGGTTGGCTTGGTAAAATACTAGCCACCTACTAGGTAACGAGTACTGCCTGAACTAATAGTTAGGTCCTTAATCTAAATGACAAACTTCTCATTGACATTTGAAATGAATGGGAAGAAATAAGCATAGCCCTGTTACCCTTTTCCGGGATTTGGTATTCTTTTGGACCTCGAGTGTCAGGGTGAGTTCAGAGGTCAGCTTGACTGCGTTCCTCTTCTGGACCACACTCAGCGCCGCCTTCCACGGACTACTGTGGTTCCTAAAACCCATCTGAAAAACAAAAGGAAAATGTATGTTACTACCAACAGCACTGGGTGACCTATAATAAATGAGCATTGGTTTCCTATAATCAATCATTTATGCGCTGCATAGAGCACCAAGTACACAAACCTTCATTCGCGTAGGCAGGGACAGTGTTACCAATTCTGGGCAGAACACTTTGTAGAGGGACAATAAATGGGACAAGAAAGGCTGCCTGCCCTGGGGGAAGAGTGTAGGAGAGAATATGAATGAGCTCACTCGCGGTGGCAGAGTGATTGATGTTAGTAATCATGCACGACATTATCTACAGTGCCATCATCTCGAGCAGACTAAGTATGGGAAATATGCAACATGCAGTAAACAATGACACAATTTTATCACTTCAATTAATCAACAGCACACATTTACATAGTGCAAAAAGATAAAAGGCTGTAGGTGATAGATAGCTGCATTCAAATGATTAGATAGCTGCATTCAAATATGTAGGTACATTAACATTTATATCTAAGAATTTAATAACTTAAAAAAATATAACAATGATAATAATAATAATAATAATAATAATAATAATAATAATATAAAAGAGAATGTTTTAACAAATACCATATGGTAGACATTTTTAGCATCTTACCATCTTGGACTGAAGATCCAGTAACTTCCTGACTCTAAACACACGCACTACAGATAATGAAAACAACAAACCATGTTAACAGATGATACTAACTAGACTACTAAAGAAATTGCTGTATTTAGTATTGTGTACAAAAACCTCCCTTACCACTTTCCTTTCTGGTCAAAAGGTAAAGCAAATGGCAGACGTAAGGGGCCTGAAAAACATTCAACACATGGTGGAAAACAAATTCAAACACATTGACGCACAAAAAGAGACGACGCTGATAATGTTATCAGGTAGGTAGATGTCCAAGCTGCTCAATGAACTAACCAGATTCTCCTCTGTCACAAAGTTGAATATAAAGCCATAGATAGATCGGAGTTGGTCCTTAGAGTCGATCATGTCAAACACTGTCAACACCCATTTTAGGAAAAGAATCTGAGAACAAACACATACACAATATTTTTAGATAATATGTTATTACAGTTTACATATATTCAGTTTCATTGAATAGAGTGCAGACCGCCTCACCTGTGTACTAACTGGTATTTTGCCAACACAAAGCCATGCCACTGCCCGCACTACAGCCTCTTGTGGCACCACACTGGCAGGGATCAGACACTTGAGCACCCGAGTGCAAGCAGCACTTCCTATTCAAGGCATGAGGAAAACAGGGTGGACAAGTTAAATGAAAGACAGATTAAATTACTTCCTTCTATCTGCTGCAAATATAAATCGATGATATAGATTTTCAAGTGAAATATGAATTTGTCTCTAGTAAACTATAAAACACCACTTACCCATGCGAAGACTCATTGCAAACTCCAGCATGACAGAGATGCCCTCAGGTGGAAGTCCTTGACTGAGCCCCAATTTCTCCACCAGCACCAGGTTCTTCTCCACCACGTCATTTCCATGTACTGGGGTACCAGCCTCGACTAAAAGAGAAAATAAGTAGCTACATAGTCATCTACTTTGGATCAATTGTAAAGCTTTTTACTTTATTACACGAATTAGCTGAATACATAACCAAATTGCCAAAGATGAGTGGGCAATTTCAAAAGAACGTTATTAATTTCTTATTGGTTAATGGTTGTTATTTTAAAGCAAGTTAACGTTTGCTAAAATTGCTTTCATAATAACACAACACCCATCGTTAACTTCCTCAGTAAGTTAGTAACGCTACAGACTATTTGCACGACAAACAACAATATCAACATAACAAGACTCAAGTTACATCACAAGTTAACACAAACAGGTTAATTCCGCAACCGTTACATTTCTATAGTTTCAACAAAACGTTGCAGTCTAGTAGTTGCACCAGCGCACCAGCGGCACCGTTGACAACGTAACTAGGTAGCTAAGTTAGCTTTAACTAATGCAAGACGCAATGATCATTGTTAATACAAAACTAAACGTAAAGCAAAATTTGAGAACCAATCAGTCTAGCAGTCTTGTTGATTCCAATATGTCAATATTATGTGGTGTATTTGATGTTGTAAATTACAATGAACGGCATGTAACGTCGCTAGCTAGCAAGCTGAGCATGTCTTACCCTGTGAGAAGTATTTGAGCGCAAGCAAAAATGGATCTTCCGCGTCCTTCTTTCTCCTTTCTTTTTCGGCTACTCGCAAACTCCGATTACTACTGCGACTTGAAATAGATTTGTCGCTTTCAGACGATGATTCCAAGTCTGGCCTCGACAGATTTGCGGCATTTGCCATTGTTAGCTACATAGCTAGCTAAACTGACAGCACGTTAAGTTTATTATTTTCCTCTATCTCCGATTTCAGTCATTCAAACAAACTCAAATCTTCCGCGCGACCGTTTGCTCTGCACTTGCGCAGTTCACTCCACTCGGGGGCTTTTGTGAGGTGTCTGCTGGTTGTTGTAGTTTTTAAGTTATTGGCTACAACTAAAAAAATGTATGCTATATGTTTCAATAGGCGGAGTACAAGCATAGTATTTCAAAGTTTTGTTACTATATTACATTTTAGTCTCACATTTTTTCAACATAAATATATGGTGGCCCTGAGAGGCCAAAGCACTGCAACTTCAGAAAACACATGCAAATAGACAAAATACACCGCGTTTCTGTAATGTGCTGTGTTGTCTGAATTTGCAGCGTATTTTCTAAATGATGCGAATGTGTTGTCAAATTGATAAAATTTTCTTAATTTGCTTGTGTTTTGTCCAT
Organism: Galaxias brevipinnis; assembly: GCA_036023535.2. Taxonomy (NCBI): domain Eukaryota; kingdom Metazoa; phylum Chordata; class Actinopteri; order Galaxiiformes; family Galaxiidae; genus Galaxias; species Galaxias brevipinnis. The sequence goes on from JAVQIZ010160421.1 coordinate 19,409, forward strand.
TGGCGTGTGTTTTCTTAAGTTGCAGTGTGGCCTCTCAGAGCCACCGTATAAATATAACTCATTGCACTGGTTCTGAATAGCCTATTCCATAAACCTTTTTTTTTTTGCAATGATGCTTGCAGATTTCTATAGCATGTAATGGTTTCAAAATCGTGCTATACTTCCGCATAGTAATATTGCTAACATTTGTTGTAGAAAGTGACGATGAAGGCTACATGTGCTGTCACGCATCTGAACAGCACACAATTTCTACTTCTTTTTTATTGAAAATCATCCTATAGCTATACAGGAGACAACTAAACCTAGTGATCATTAGTAAAAACGGAATCCACAACAAAATTACATTGATATTCAAACAGTAACATAACATTTTATTGACACGTATATTTTGAAGTTCCTAACAGTTTACAAAGTCTGAGGCCTTGACATTGTGTAGACTTACACAGCAGTTGCTGTCTTGGTCTTTTGTCTCCGAGTTCTTGTGAAACAGTGCTGTGATAGAGCTACTGTAGGCCTACACCAAATGAGAAATGAGCAGAAGATATGAAATTAGCTATTTATTTTAGCAAACGGGATATTTTTTTCATGCTTAGGAGTAGTTACCAGATAATCAAAAAAGAATGTTAACAGACCTTGAATAATGGAAATAAATAATCTTTTTAGAGTATTGCACTAAAAAAAGATGTAGATTGAAAGGAATTCAATTGGAGTCTATGCTGAACTAGCCCTAAATATATTGTGCAGTGATTTATTTTGTTTATGCAAAAGGAAACATGCAGACAGTAAACAAGAGCTCATAAATATAGTCTAAATAATTTCTTAATTCCTACAACATAAAAAAAGAAAGAGTTCCCATCACCAATAAAACAAAATATCATCATTCTTAACGACCACTTTAAAAATAGTATTAAGTGTAAAAAAGCATGGCTATTTAACAACTATACATTAATAAATGCTACCTAAAATATAAACGGGATTAAAATGGGATTTACAGTTTCGACAATAAGATGAACTCATAACACTTATGACAGACATGATTGTCCATTGTTATGGAGAAGATAGAAAGGAAGGATTTCCTATTCTAGGATTGGACTGTAGAGAGCATGTGAGAACAGTAACCAGCCAAATGTGGGGTGGGGGAGGAGTGTATGTGGGTATATTCATACTCTTGATGGTGAGTATTTCACTTCAGTATCAAAACTGCTATATGATCCAAAGAAACCGATATGGTTGCATTCGCTGTTAATCTGCCAAATCTGGAGTTTAGGATTAAGACTGCTTGATCTTGTTCTTCTCTTGGGCGTTAATGTGTTGCTCCTCCCTGCTCTCCTCTCTCTCAGGCCGGTCCTCGCTTTGACGGGCAATGAGTAGCCGGCAGGTGAGTAAAATACCAAAGACCAGAGCATGAGCATATCGTTTCAGGGGGTCTCCTACTAGCTGGTGGAAAAAGAGCACAGCTAGCATGACAAGTAGAAGCAAGAAGTTGGCCACGTCCTTAGGCCTGCCCGGTACTAGGGTCAAGACCACCCCACATCCCACTTCTAGTGAACCAATGATCTTACGAAGCAGCACAGAGGTGATACCTATCTTCTTTAGGCCTGGCAATGCCTTGGCGTAGCTTTTGTATGCCCTTTTCTGCAAAGTAGAGAATAGAATGTTTTAATAATAGAGAATTCATTTGAAGGTGTAAGCACTCCTTGTCAAATATTCTTCACTGTGAAATTAAGTTGAAATGCAAGTAATTATGATGGTTGGACACAAGCTTTGTGGTAAACCTTTATTAATTAATTTCAAACTTGCCAAAAAATATAATAAAAAAGCTTAAAATCAGGAGTAGATCCAGTCCTTACACTTTATGCCACCATCCTGATTCTACAAAATGTAAGTATGAAAAGGATGAAGACTTCAAATAGGATTACTAATAAAGCTATGATTCACTCTATGATTTTAAAATAGCATGGCCATGCATTAGAGACTACCACACAGCCTTGCACTGAGGCGACTCAACATCAGCACCGGCAGGTGTATCATAGAATTTGCTAGAATGCGGCACCATTTTCAAGGTTTGAGAGGCTATTGCTTCTTTAGATCAACTGAGAAAGTATACTAACCCCCATTCTTAAAATACTAACTTGTGAGATTCAAAACTACAGCACAGTTTTGTATTAGCCTACAACGCAAAAGCATAGGCCTAATTAGACTGTAACAACCGATATCATAATGGTTATTCGTTTTTTGTGTCTAACACCATTAAGGAGAAACCATGGAATCTTAATCTTTTCTCTCATCTACAGTTTTTAACGTTTTCTGTAATAAGCCTTTATGATTCGAGATCTGGCATTAAGCAATGTATCTCTTTAATAATATGAAATAGTTTGTTGTGGTCGCCGGGGCTATGCTATCAGCCAAACATGTTTTAGTATATTTTAAAAATTATGTACACAACAATTTATAGAAATTAGAAAAACAAATGCGTGACGATCATAATGTTTCACTGAAATGTACTAATTTACGACATTATATTGTTGCACATTTCATTTCAGCATGACAGCGTCGGCGCGTCCTGTCCCGAACAAAGGCCTTTCCTTTGAAGTTGTAGATGCTGTTAGTCAGTTTACTTACCATTTCACTATATGCATCTTTGCTTAATCTTGGCGTGAGCTTAATGGTACCCATAAATACGAAAAACAAGCCCAACGCAAATGAGAGGGCCACAATGGTTATTGTCCTTGGTGAAGCCATAGCGTCAGTGTGCCTGTCCACAGCGCTGCTGCCAAGCTGCGCTCTGAATGTAAGCCAGTTTCAGTGAAATCCTGTCTGCTGGGCTTGTAGAGATGCTTAAGGGGGATGGGCTTTTGGAGGAGCAATAAAAAATGGCGTTGTATTAATATGGTCCCTGCACGCCAAAGTGCTATCATGGATTTTAACAAAGAAGCAATTTATGCCATGTGAAGCGGTTTAAATGTAACGAAAACGTAGACAATTTGTGTAATTTCATACAAATAAATAATGGTCAGTCAATCACAATTATGGAGAGTGAGTGATAGGCCTACCTAGGGATTGGGGACAGTGAATGTAAATGGAGTGGATATTATTATGATGCACAAAGTAGTAACATTTAAAATAAATAGAGAGGCATGTTCAAAAGTGGGTGTAAAATCATTGTTGAGTTAATGGACACGCAGTGTGCAGTAATGCCCATGCACTCTTATCCATTCACTATTGAAAGCAAAAAAAATGTACTTTGTATGTTTTTTATTGATTTTTTCTTAAAAAAAGTAAAATACAAAACATAAAACATGTATAATTTCAAAACATAAACAAACTCTGTGACAGTTTAAGTCCATACATTTGGCGAAGTAGATGAACATTTTAATTATTTGAAACCATTAGGATTTTAGAATGCATCATTACATTTCTTGACAAATACTGTATAATGAAATAAATAAATATATGTCATGCCTAATTGGCCTCTCAAACACAAAGATAAAAGCACAAACAAAACAAACAATGGAAACACTAGTTGTACATTTCAGAAGTAGACGAGGAGTCATAGGCAGGGCAGGCGTCCCTCTCTCCCTTATAAAATGGATGACAAAGGGTGAATCTCCTCATTGTCCCAATGTGATCATGAACAATTGGAATGCTGCCCTCTAGAGCATACCAAGTCCTCACACACTGGACCCAGACTCACCCTCACTCACTTTCTCATTGACCCTGAGCCTGGCGTTCCTTCAGAGCCAGAATCGCTTTCCGATAAAGATCTATCAGGAGACAGGGGTATCTTTTAAAAGAGGGAATTTGTCCAGTGTTTGATTTGCTATTGAATTTCACTGGAGATGTAATGAAGGGGTGCAGGCTCACCAAACGTAGCTGAGAGGTCCGCTGGCTGAGAGTGTCCTGCAGTCACTTCCTCTGTGTTGATCTTGTTTTTCCTCTTTACTTTGACAACTTTTTTCTTTTTTTTCTTTTCCCCTTTACCTGTATATCAACCAATTTACATGCAAAATACATCTTTCAACTTCTGAATGAAATGTATTAGTAATTCATTATTGTCAAATGATTTATGATTCTTAGTCTTGCTAACTATACGCCAACATTTACCTTTGGTGGTTTTGTCTTCATTGTCCAGCGGTTCTTGCACATTGAGGATATCCTCTTTAACTTTGACTTTGCATTTCAGTTTTCCTCTTTTGGGGGTTATGAGGGCCCTGTTTGCCCTCTCTTTCTGCCCAGGGGGCTCTTGGTCCCCCTCGTTTGTTTCAGCTTCCTCCTCCTCTCCATTCTCTTCTTCTTTCTCCATCTCCGTATCCTTCATCTTGACCTGTTTCGTTTTTTTCTTCAACTTCTTTTTCAGTGTATTCTCCTGCAAAAACACAACAACCTTGTCATAGAGGCCTTTAAGGCTACCAGAAAGGCTGTGTGTATGTTAGAGGATCTCCGTTTACCTTCTGCAAAATATTTTGAATGGGTTTTAATGTGTTTCCTGTCTTTCTTTCCTTTCTTTTTTTTCCTTCTCTTGATTTCGGTGACTCCCTGTGTATTCTTTGCAAAGAGAAATTTGGTCATGTTAATTTATTTACTAGCAAATATTATTCATTGCATTTATTTGTGCATATTTATGGATCCAGCCATTCCATACCTTTCCTCTTTTGGCTTGCTTCGGCCTTTTTCAACTTTCCCTCGCTTGCTGTTCTCCTCTTGTGCCATAGGTCTTCTACTGTCATTGGACACACGTGCACAGAGCTCTGGGTAATCCAGGTACACAGCACGCAGTAGCCAACGTAGACCTCGCAGAGACTTCTTGTCGGACCAACGCCGTAGGTCCATCATGGCTGAGCATGGCTCCTGAAAAGCATAATAGCATCCTCCAGTCTAATCTGGATCTATTGATTGAAGTTGAAGTCCAGAAATCTGTGTGTGTGTGTGTGTGTGTGTGTGTGTGTGTGTGTGCATGCTATTTGTGAGATTGTGTGTAACTGGCTGTCCCTGTGTATGGCCAAAGTGTTTCACTTCTTCTGACAAAACTCACAATGTGACACAGAGAGCGGCTCTGGTTGACCAGCCTTTCCAAAGACAGGATTTCAATGAGCTCACTCCCCAGTAGGGCATTCATTTTGTCCTGCTTGTTGGCCAACCTGTAAAATAAAACACTCATAAAACAGTAGCCCCACAACCTTAACTACAACCACGGTTAATAGAGACATAAAAATGTGTTTATTATTGTCAACGGTGTCAACAACTATTTGTTAAACGTGTTAAAAAATATACTTGCACAATTATTTAGAGCAGATATGAAGTCTGGCCTTACACTAATAGTGGTTTTCCCGCCACCCTAGGTTGCCTCAGCAGGTCTGCCAGAAGCTCCTTAACCTCCTTGATTCTCTGCCTGTCACTGGAGTCTACCACAAAGATGACCCCATGGACTTCCCCATAATGGTCCTTCCAGGTCCCCCGGGACTCCGGGGCCCCGCCCACATCCAAGAGACTGACCAGGAAGTTATCGACTCTCATCTCTGTTCGTACACAGCCGAATGTGGGACCCACCTCACCAGAGGGCACTGAAAAACAGACAATTATAGAAACAGATCAATTCTCATGCACCCTATATGTTTAAGTTTAAAAACAGTAAAATGTTTAATGTAAGGGGTAATCTGTTCAATTTCTCATCTGTTATTCTGTTTTTAGTCTGTGTATGTGTCATGGTCTGTTGCCATGTTTGCTCTATACAATGTGACAAGTCTTTGGGATTTAGAAAAACGTTATATATATAACATTTATTTGCATAAATAAATAGTTTTTTATGCGTCAACTAATTTGGTTACCTTTCAACATTCCCCTAACAGAGGAGGTTTTTCCTGCTTTGTCAAGACCAACCAGAAGAACTGAGACCTTCCTGTTATAAAATACAACATTAACCATTATAAATTATATCAGAATAATACATAACATTTTCAACATATATTAGTTTGAGCCAGCCATTTTCACCTGACTGGTTGCTGAATCTTGGAGACCCAGCTGCAGCAATTGCTCATCAGGTTGAACATGATTGGTTGAGGAGAGCAAGGTGAGCACAAGGGCCACCATTTTTTCTGGAGCTCGTACCTGCAAACAGAAGGCAGGATTTTTTAGGATTAACAGATATACACAACTTGCATACACACACACAGTCACAGATCAATCTGCCAAGACACCTGGGGTCAGAGCCAGGTACAACCCACAGGGACTGTTTGTTCTTCTTCCATAAATGTTAGAGGTGGTAACAGATGGCTACACTGCTCATAGGCATCAAAGCTTTAGCACAAAACCATGGCCTTCTAGTTCTTTGGAATCTGTAATTGGCTATATCATGTATTTCTGCAGTGTAAAATAATTCTCTATCTTAGACCTTTGGTAAAGGAAGCCCAGATAAGGTATGATGTTTAACGATGCAAAAGCTGCAGAGGAATAGAAAAAATTAAAGGGAACTATATACAGAAAATACCCCGATGTCACCTAACCCACCTGAGATTATATTAGTTTGAACCCATATATATATATATACGCCTAGGGCCACACAGTTATATAATTTGTTAAAAGTTGCACAGAGGTAAGACCCTGCACATTTATTTATTATCAGGATCATATAGACAATTGTGTCTTTCTCATTAGTGCAGGGGTAAGACTCTACAACATCTGTTTCTCATCAAAATCATGGTTCAACATTTCGGCCCAAGAGCTAGACAGGGGAAAAGTGTAACCTACAGACTCATCTAACATACAATGAATGACTTCTAAGATAGAATTTCTCTTACAGTAGATTTAGCTAAATGGACAATGCGATGTTACCAGCTTGCAACACTTATTCCACAACTTTAGAACTGAGTGTTCCTGGCTCACATTCACTACAGGTGTTTGTGTGTCTGAGGTCTTAGGAAAAGCCAGGTGCTAAAAAAAACAGTTCTCAACCCTGTGCCCACTACATCTGATCAGGCTCCATAAGCTGCAAAAGCCTAGACTAGCCCCTTTAAAATGGTAATGAGCATGAGCCTTTTAATAGTTTTAAGTCTGGAGGAAACAATAGAAAGGTGCTTTTTGTTCAAACTGTAGCATTTCTGATCTGAAATATTTATAGTCATAGGTTTCACTGCAGAAATGTATTATAATGATGTTAACTAAAATGTATTCACACATTAGTGAAATTATATAAATTAAAATAATTAATTATTTTTGCGATGATAAACTAAAACGTAATCATTTACAGTGATAAAAATGGGTCATAAAATTCTGCAAATAGAACTGGAGTTCCATAAGCAATGAGCTGTTGATGTAAACATTGCGCAGAAGACTCATTTGCATCCAAATAGATAGCAAATACAATTTACTTTAACATTACCTAAATCCATTACTCCAAATTCCAACAAAAATGTTTAGTTGTCGTTAAACAACAAAATAGAATCTAGAATTTTCTTGTGGGATTGCCTAATCCCTCAAGTGGGTTGGTTTGCAAAACATGTCATCCTAGCTATCCTTTAACATAATTTATATAACAACAAACATGAACACAACAGTTTAACATAAAAAATACATATCAGACATTGTAGCGTTACTTACAGTAGGATGTCTATGTCCATGCGTTTGCTGTATGTGTGTATATCTCTAGGGACATCTTGAATCGGCCAGCTGAAACACTTAGAGGCTCAATTATATCACTAATCCATTAGTCACCTCATGTGGAAGGTCCCTCCCAGGGAGCACTGTTTTGCTCATTTAACCAATAAGACAGGTCCCCAGCAGACATGCCACTTAAACAGGGCCAGAGATCGGGGCTTCCAATGGGACCTAAAACTGTCTCACGGTGTGATTTGTGAGAGCTTGATTGTACCATGCCTTCTCTCATCTTTGAGGTAAATCTACCCTGCTGTCAGAAGAGCAGGTGTTCAGCTGTGTGGTTCTGCAAGGGTGCTGAGAATAACAATGTCATGACCTGTCATGGTTTGCTTACCCTTAAACACCAGCCTAGATTAGAGAACTGCAACCACCAAACCTTTGACCTTTGTTCTCTTCTGACGTGCCCATTGATTGGATTAGATAAGTTATTTTTTAAATGACCAATGACTACCAGTAAGAGTTTTTAGACCCACAAAGATATAGCTTCACTGGCTTTAAAGCATATCCTACCTAATTTATTCTGTAAAACCTTAGAACATAGAATCAATCAATGAAAAGATGTATCAAATACCAAAATTATTGGTTCAATAGTTAAATTGTATTGATTGGTTGAGGTGAAGGGATGTGTACATGGGATGACAACAGTAGCTAAAGTAAACATTACGTAAATAATCCAATAAGCCAATGTGTTTCACAGTTTCATTGTGATGCTTTTACATGCAGTCATCAGAGACTGTCACTAGATGGCATCATATTCAGAGGATATCTTTCCAGCCAATGAACTATGAATACATCTTATCAGACTGAGATTGCGTCAAACTACCACTACGTGCGTGAGGTTGTCTATATTACAGACAAGACGACATTAGCAGCCAAAACTAAATAGCAAAATGCCAAACAAAAAGACAGTCTTCTAGATCTAAGGCAAATAAGGATAAGTCAAGTATGACACGGCAATATACTGTGTTTTGAGGGACAATCTTCCCCGCATTGGTTTGTTTCCATTAAATCAAAGAATTTGCGCACCGGAAAACAACACCCTCTAGTCCTGGAACTAGCGTTTATTTAGGCTTCATCCCATTAAGTCATTAACCTAATGTCCAATCAGGATTGCTCTGATCTGCTGACTAGACTCGTCCGCGGCCTCTGACTACATCCCTGCGTCAGCTGGTGGTGACTCGGACACACACACACACACACACACACACACACACACACACACACGCACACACACACTCAAAACACACACACTCACAAACACACACACTAGCTGCAGCTGTTGCAACAGCTAAAGATAGTAGGTAGCAACATGCTATATTGCCACAATAAAAAATGTATAAAAAAGCCATGTTAGCTGTTCTTTTTTTATTAGTGTCCTTTCTTACTACTCTATTGAAATTGTATATCCGCTCACATACCATAGAATTTATGGTTTCAGCTTGGGTAAATGACCGCTGCTATAGGCAGGCCAAAACTAGACAGTGTTTAGACAGTGGGAACAAAGAGCCTATAAATTCTGTTCGGCTGGTTGAGCTTAGCACTGAGTAAGAGACTCAATGTGTTCTGTTAGGTCAACTTATTGTGTAAGACATCCGCCACTGACCCACATCCCTGGTCTGCTACACACATGCATTAGTTAGGACAACTTGTGTATACACTATTCACAACTCAAAGTCACAAGTCAAAATATGATACTTTGGATGAGACATAAGGGGTACTGACCTGCTATTGTGGTGGAAAATGCATGAATGTTTGATAAAGGTCTGGAGGTGATTGACTTTGTACGCACAATATTATAAAGGAGAAATCAAATGGGACTATTATTAACGTTAAGCAGGTGGTGTCTGGGCTTCTAAAAGTCCAATTGTAGTTGCATCATATCTCTTGGCATTTAGGAATTGATTTGTGAACGGCTAATAGGCAGCAGCAAAGAGAGCAGATGACACTTGTCACAGGGGTTGTGTTAATTCTTGTTCGGATACAAGTTGAGCAAACAGAAAACAGGTTGTGTTGAAACAAAGAAAATATGGTCCTGTTGTCTGTAGGGCAAATGGAAAGTCAGATACAAGCAAGGGCATAGTGATACTTGAGTGTTAACTCTAAAGAATTGTGCAAGTAGTTACAATTTGCACTGTCTGTCGACTGCAAATGTTCACATAACTCTAGGCTGGCTGACCATGTCACAGGGCCAACTCTTGCAGGGTGGTAGAGCCAAAAAGGGAAACTGAGGACAGTGGATCCCTCTGCTTGCTCTCTACAGCCAACTGGCACTGTAGAACAACTGTGCCTACAAGCACTAGTAGTACTCAAGTAGGGGTTTTAAACTTGTACATAATACACTACAGCTGATTAATTATCTGATTCAAACCTGCACAAATGTGCTATTATAAATATAGTCACTTAAGCTTTTTGCATTCGACTGTTCATTACTTATTCAATGGAACTAGTAAAAGATCTACTGACCTCTTACAAGTGCCTTTTTATTGCTGTCACTCCTACAAGCAGCGAGGTTTGTAGTCTCGTGTAGGCAGGCTATATTCTGGACGCCTTGTTTTGGCTCTGGGACTGTTCCAATCCATCTACCTGAACGTATGTCACATGAGAGTCATATGGTCTCACGAGATGTGCTGTGGGACAGCAAATAGCTGTTAGCCTTCTCATCCAAACCTAAACCCCTGTGGTCACCGTATAGCAATACAAAGAACAAATAGTTTTGTTCACTGACTTTAAAGTAATAGAGATAATGAAACAGTAAGTTTACACATCAAAAATAAAAACTATTCTGAAGAAGATTCCAACACACAGTTATTGCTCTAACTTTTTGTGTACTTTTAAGAGCCATTTAAACACATCTTAACCAAAGTACATTTCACAGTGGGTGCGAGATACTGGGGCTTCTAGGCCTCTCCAGGTCTTCGTCTGACCATGAAACAACCAGGTATTGGGCAAAGCAGAAAATGGTATTGTACTGTGTTGTTTAACAAGGAATGTTAACTTGTAGTGAAAACACTACTTTTTTTTGTTAATTTGACCAGTTTTTTTTGCAATTCTTTGATCTACACATTTAAATCAAATTTACAAATGCATTAAACTTGGATGCCCTTCAAGTGTGTTAAATACGCATAAGCCACTGATTTAGCTCCATAGTGACAGATACCCTTGTCATTTTACATACTTACAAATACATTTCTCGTTCTTGAGTTTTACCTTGCGCACGCACCTTTTAAGCCAGATGTCGCAATGGAGAGAGGATAACAAGGGGATGAGACAGCGTTGGTGGCTTGGTGCAGTTGTCAACAAATTTAATATTTTCCAGAAAATATTAAATTTGTTCGTAAAATAACAATGTCACTACTTAAAATTGCGTGTGTCTTCAATAAATATGCTCTGCTATGTTTTTTTTTGTTTTTTTTGTGTGCTCTAAATTGCATGGCCACGCCCAAGACCGGAAATGCTCTCAGTGACATATCTTCCTTCCAAACCTTCATAGAAAAATCGCACGATGACAGTGCCTTTAACTTACAGTGGGACTAGAAATAGCATGCACTTGCTGTTTTTTTTAATTAGTATGCCTTTGTTTTTGTATTTTTTTTTAAATACCAATCTCTCAAACTGTCGGAAAGGATCATAACTAGCAACGAACTTTCCGTTTCATACTCCTCGGTCTGAAGATGTTGGGTTTAAACTTCTTCCAATGTAGAAGTAAAGCACTGTCCTGTCCTGTGACAAGTGTTTACGCCGTGTTTTCAGTTATTTGCCATGACCACACGGGGTGATAGTGCCACGTAACATCAAACTAACCCAAATCATGAGATGTTTCATGGACACGAGAGGAAAATATGCGCACTTGCCTTCAAAATTCAAAAGATCATGGCTATCAGCAACTATCAATCTGGCGGAAAGTGAAAGAAAGTCGATCTACCCCGACGAAAGCATACTGGCTAGAAAACACTGAAACTGCTTTCAGATCGAAACACCCGCTGTTGAAAGAGTAACAGTTTCGTAGAATTTAAATTACAATGTTTGACGAACCTGAAACGTTAGGCTACCACACCTAAAAGGTCCTGGTTCCCCGCTCCAAGAAACTGCGTGAACGTTCCTTGTTTACACCTTGTGTTGCTGGATCTACAGAACAGAGACATGGAGGACGACGAATCAGTTGAAAGGGACATTTCTGACATAGTGGAATTAGAGCATGACTCTTCTAGAACTGAAAACGGTGTCATGTTAGTTGTAAATCATAGTAACATTCAGCCTCCGTTCAGCGTAATTCTTGCCACTTTGTTATACTGTGCAGAATTCTGTGTGGCTGCATATATGTGCAGCATGTACCACAAGAGCGGTGACACCTTCTGGATGAGTCTGACAATCACCTTCATGCTGGTGCCTGCAGTATTGACTCAGTTGACGCTTACTTTCGTTCACAGAGACTTGGGTAGGGATCGCCCTATGGTCCTTTTTTTGCACCTGCTACTTATGGGCCCTATCATTCGGTATGTATGGATGGCACTATTCTAAAAAGTGTTCTGTCTCTGACAATGGTCATACCACTAGTGTCAAGAATACGTTCCAGTTCGTCTTGTTTCTTGTGATACAGATGGATTTTTCCCTGGCAGACTGCCTTTTTGACCCTTTTGAGGTCATGTAATTCAGATTAAATAAACCACTCAAATAATTTGTCTGTTGAAAAGGTTTAATATAGGTTATTGTAGGATTGTTTTTGGCAAGTAATAAGGGTCCACTCCACACTCAAACAAAACGAGGGCATTCAGAGTGCCTGCAGAAAAAAACCCATGGGTCTGGGGTATAAGTACTTTAGCCCTTAGGTTGGTTTACACTGTCAGTGATTGGAAATCATATTTGGGCTGTACACTGTATGAAATGCATTTGCATATCTGGATGGTGAATTCACTCTACCACTTCTGGCCATACTTTGCACTTCTTAAGCTAATTAATTAATGGGTCTGTATCTCTTATAGTGGTAGTCCCATAGCCTGCTAATAATTTAGACTCTTATATCTATCATATCTTAAAATAGGTTCTAGTTCTAGTAGGCAATTGGAGCCCATCTCTAATCTTCCTTTAGTTGACTGAAACTCACATCCATGAATTGCACCTGAAACCTCATCAGTGAAAATACCAAGAGAATACTATAGGCTATTGAAAGAATTCTGTTTAAAAAAAAAAAAAAAAGTGTAT